>JASDQU011028667.1:14683-28211 GCA_032191745.1 Picea mariana | reverse complement strand
GCATAAATAATGAACATGACTATTGAATATGGTACATTCAATGTTATTTTTCAAGAATGTGAAGTTGAGGTTTTGGGTTGATGTAGTTCTATGTGCGGTGTATGTGAGAGATAGGAGTCCATATCATGCTCTTGGGAACAAGACTCATGAAATGTGGAATGGCTGTATTTTTTCAATGAGGCATCTCAAGGTTTTTGGTTCCACTTGTTATGCTTTAAATTCTTAAGGAGCAAAAAACAAGTTTGGTGCAAGGAGTCGAAAGTGCATCTTCTTGAGGTACTTAAATACCACCAAGGCTTATCGTCTTTACGGTTAGGTAAACAAGAAGTTCATTATTTCCAGATATGTGATTTTTCTTGAATCTACCAAGAATGACGAGACTATTGAGCAACAACTTGATCATATGGATAAATTCACCCATGTAAAGACATATTATGATGAGATTCCACATCTTGAAGGGGGATCCCTATCTTGGATCAATTTTTGGAATCTCCTTTTGAAGTGCCACCTCTCCTTCATGAAGAGATCCAACCACTTCATTAGAGCAAAGAGTTCAATTGGACAATTTGATTGAGAGGATTGAAATGATGAACCTTGATGAGAATGTAACACCATCTCAATCAGTGGAGCAACTTGGACCATCTCAGAAAGTCCACCAAAGTGGTTCATAAAGACACTTGAAAGTGTTCATCTCGATGAAGTTGGAAAGATAAGAACTAGAAGTTCTATAAGACAAGATGGAGGTGATGTAGATAATCCATATTCTGGTGATGTAAATACTTTAGATTCATGTGATGTAAATGATATGGGTGTTTCATTTGATTGCGAATTGAATTTATTTACTAACATTGAACCAATTTCCTTTGAAGAAGCTGCTTCTCATGATGAGTGGCAATAAGCCATGTAGAAGGAGTATGATGCTCTCATCAAGAATGGGACATGGACGCTGGTGGATCCTCCATTTGGAACAAAATCAATTGACTACATGTGGGTCTACAAGAACAAGTACAAATCAAATGGCTCACTTAACAAGCATAAGACAATGCTTGTGGCGAAAGGATATACACAAAAAGAAGGCATAGGCTATGAGGAGATTTCCCCCCCCACAACAAAATGGGTTACCATTCTTGCATTGTTGGCTTTGGCTGCACATAATAGGTAGAAGATTCATCACATGGATGTGAAGACAACCTTCTTGAATGGAGACTTGAAAGAGAATGTCTACATGTCTCAACTAGAAGGATTTGTTGTGAAGGGTTAAGAACATAAGGTATGCAAGCTCATCAAGTCTTTGTATGGCTTAAAATAAACACCTTGCGCATGGTATGAAAAGCTATTTGAGCATCGTTTGAAGATCAATTTCAAGCATTTAAATCTTGATGCAACTTTGTTTGTCAAGAAAGTTGGAAAAATTGTTGTATATCTTGTGGTGTCTGTAGATGCTCTTTTGATAACATGAAACAATGAAGCATATATTGCATCCATAAAGAAAGAATAATCGTGCCAAAAATATTCATTTGGAACAACTATTCAAAAACTTTCTAATTTTGTGATTTCTCTATGCAAATTTTGTTGGAGATACTTCACAAACACCTAGGATATTTTTTTCCTAAGGTTTTCCCTATGTTTATTAGTCATTATTCAGTCTCCTATAGTTTAGGGAGAATATTCCTCTAGGAGAATATTCGCTTCAGTTCACACTTCAGTTTGATTAGTTGAGTGGAGTCTAGATGCCACATTGAGATCATCACCATGCAACATTGGGATCATCATAAGCTAATGTGCATTGTCCTTGGGATTATCACCTTACTAGCGCATTACTCATGATTCCATGATCTCCTCCTCACTTCACTCTATTTCAGTCAGTTAACTGAAGACCGAGAGACTAGTTAACTCAGACTAGGTGGCAGTTCATTCTCATAATTGTTTGATAGACTAGACTAGGTGGTAGTTTACTCCCGTAACTGCTGGTGTGTCCAGATTACTCTTGACCACCACTATGGTGCATTGACTTCTCCCCCAATGCACATTAGTTGAGTTATACAAAGTATATCATGTGTAAATTATCATTCATTCATTTGGTTAATGAGAATTCTTCCCTTCTTTCTATCCTGATTATCTTTTCTCATATTTTCTCTGCAAATTGTGTATGTCATTTGCTAGCTAGATCTATTATGCGCAGGTTCAACACATTTACATGCTATCAGAGTCGACAAACTGCTAGGGAAAAGACCCCAAATTATCTTTGCAGGTATTGAAGATTGAAGACAACGGAAAAATGAAATTTCCAAAAGAATTCATTTTTACACCGTACAATTTCTTTGCATGGAAAGAGAAGATGATAATGTATCTTCGAGGCAGAGGATTATACAGGTTAACCATGAACACAGAAACTGAACCAACATTAGTCATAGAAAAATCCAAGTATCTAAATCGAATGGATGAAGCATTTGGAACTATTTGCAGTCTCATTTCTCCTGAACTCCTCTTTCACATATCCTTCTGTAAAATCCCCAATGAAGCCTGGACCACCATGGAAGGGATTTTTGACAAACAAGACGAGATGAGGGGACACATGCTCGAGGTGGAATTGCTCACTTTGGATCCAAAAATCTTTGACAATCTCCAAGATTTCTTTACCAAATATAAGGATTTGTTGTCGCAACTCAAGGTGTGCGGGGTTGATAAATCTAAGGAGGAGAAACAAATGGTTCTTACCATTCTCTCCAAACTTGGTCCAGAATACTCAGTGTTTGTATCTACATTTCATTTAGTTAGTCTCGCCTCTAGAGCCACCTGGACGATGCCCTCTTTTGAGACCTTTATCGAGTCTCTGACACAAGAGCAGAACAAACTCATCAATATGGGAAAAATCAAAGGCCTAAAGGCACATGCACTTACTGTGCAAGATTGCAACGGTTATCAATATCATAAATATAAAGACAAAGACAAAAGGAAAGCACATGCAAATCCAAATAAGGAATGGTACTCAAAACCCTTCAACGATGCCTCCAGATCCAAAGTTGGAAAGGGAAATAAAGGGGAGAAATGCACCTATTGCCATAAAGGATCCCATCCATAATCCACATGTATGTAGAAACAGATAGATCAAATGGCCCAAATACTTCAACAAAACAACCTTGGAGATCGCATCCCCGATGGTGCGAAGAAGAAGAAGCCAGAAGCTTAGAATCTCAAGAAAGACAATTCTAGCCATGCTTTGATTGCCATCAACTGCTCTCCCGATGCTTGGATTGTAGATTCAGGTGCATCACACCACATGACAACCACAAAATAAGTTTGTTCTTCATTGGATGCATGCAAAGGTCCTCCTATTCTGATAGGAGACAACTCTTCAGTCAAGGTTACCGACAAAGGAAGAATTGAACTTACAAACAAAATCTTCGAGAATGTGCTACATGTTTCCAAACTTTCCGTCAATCTTCTCTCCATGTGTCATATGACAAACTCCGGCAGTTGAAAGAGAGTCATATTCACACCTGATGCAGTGGATATCTATGACATGCAAACCAATTCCAGGGTTGCTACCACTGAGGTAAATCATCACTCTAGACTCTACACATTTTCTGAATTTATTGAACTAGATTCTGCATTACTGCTTACCCATGCTGATGAAAGCAGTAGGATATGGCACATAAAGTTCAAACATTTAAATTTCAGAGATATGCAACAACTTAGCAAGCAGGGAATGGTTGATGGTCTACTTGACATCCACTTCTCCAAAGGAATTTGTGAGGGATGTGTTCTTGGAAAACACCCTCAAGTGAAATTCAACAGAGGAAGGACTTATAAGGCTTCCTCTCCTTTAGATCTAATCCATAGTGACCTCATGGGACCTTTTCCGCATCCATCAATCAGTAAAACAAGGTACGTGCTCATTTTTGTTGATGATTTTTCACGCTTCACATGGATTTTCTTTCTCAGGGAAAAATCAAAGGTCTTTCAACACCTCAAAGATTTCAAATCCCTTGTTGAGACACAATCATGAAAGAAAATCAAAGTCCTCCGAACAGATAACGAGGGAGATTATGTCAACGATGAGATACATAATCTTTTTCATGAGGCCGAGATTCAGTTGCAGCACACGGTTCCTTATACTCCACAACAAAATAGAGTTGCTTAGCGGAAAAATAGATCTTTAAAAGAGATGGCATATTGCATGTTACATGGAAAGTCACTTCCACAAAGATTATGGGCTGAAACACTTAATTGTGCAACCTACATCCAAAATAGATCTCCCCATAGATCCGTCAAGGATAAGACCCCTTACGAGGCTTGGAGCGACCTCAAACCGGAAGTGACCCACTTTCATATTTTCGGTTCACGTGCATGGGTCAGGATTCCCTTTGAGAAGAGGAAGACACTTGATCCACAGAGAACAAAGTGTATCTTTGTTGGATACCCCGATGGTGTAAATGGATATAGACTCATTAATCTTTCCTCGAACCGACTCGTCATTGAGTGAAGTGTCCAATTCGAGGAAAGTCTCTCACATGTACCTCAACAGCCGCATACAGACACTTTTGTTCTTCCATCTGTCAGAGATGATGAGCATGCACATGCCGACTCTTCTTCAGATAAAAGTTCTGATTCAAAGGATTCAGATGATCCAGATACAAAGTCAGTACAATTAGATACAAATTTAGTGCATGCAGACGCAAATGCAGAGCCAGAGTAGAGGCCCAAGTGGGCCAAGACTACTCTTTAGGATGCAAGAGATATTGTTGGGGATCCAACTGATACTAGGAGGACTCGATCTGATTTCGAGGAGCCTCCGCTTTCACTCACTTCCACTGAACTGATGCCACCCAGGAACATTTTATTGGTTCAGTCTTCAGATCCACAGTCCTATGGCGAGGCTGCTGGAAATCCCTTTTGGGAATCCGTCATGCAGGAGGAGTACAACTCCCTCCTCGAGAACCAGACTTGGAATCTGGTTCCCCTTCCTTCAGGAATGAAACTTGTCAGGTGCAGATGGGTCTACAGGACCAAGAGCGTAGTAGATGGATAGGTTAGTAGATACAAAGCCATGCTAGTTTCCAATGGCTTTCAACAGGTGCATGGCATTGATTATGATGAGACCTTCGCTCCAGTAGCGAAGATGGATTCCATACGTTTAGCACTTGACATTGTGGTAGCCAAGGGATGGGAAGTCCATCAGATGGACGTGAAGAATCCATTTCTTCACGACGATCTCTCTGAGGAGATCTATATGGAGCAACCCCAGGGATTTATGAAAGATTCATCTTTGGTCTGTTGACTGAAAAAGTCTCTTTACGGCCTCAAGCAGGCCCCGAGGGCATGGTATGCCAATATGGACTCCTACCTGCTGTCACAGAACTTTGTACGTTGTAATTCGAACGTGAATGTTTACATGCTCAGGACGATTGATTCACTTCTACTCCTAGTTCTGTATGTTGATGATTTGTTGATCACTGGTTGCTCGACTTCAACGATTGCTGCAGTCAAGAGGATTCTGCATGATAGGTTCTTGATGACGGACATGGGTTCGCTACATTTTTTCCTTGGACTCGAGATCAGTCAGGATACATCAGGCATCAAACTATCTCAGGCCAAGTATGCATGAAATCTGCTTGAGAGATTTCACATGACATATTTCAACTCTGCCCTAACTCCTTTCAAATCTGGAGTTAGACTTGAGGATGGGGAGGACACTCCATTGGTTTACAACACACTGTACAAAAATCTAGTGGGGAGCTTGTTGTATCTCACACACTCTAGACTAGACCTCTCCTATGTAGTTGGAGCAGTCTCTAGGTTCATGCAGGAGCTGCATGAGCTACATTGGAAGGTTTCAAAGCGTATCCTTTGATACATACATGGCACCATCACCTTTGGGATTCATTATGCAATAGACTCTACATTAGACCTCATCGGATTCACTGATTTTGACTGTGCTGGCGATAACATTGATCTCAAGACCACATCTGGTTACTCCGTCAGTCTTGGTTCCAGGTCTATCTGTTGGTCGAGCAGGAAGCATGCTGCTATTGCTCTATCTTCAGCTGGGGCAGAGTACATAGGGGTAGTTAACATAACCATTCAGGCTATGTGGCTACAACATTTTCTCACTGAGTTTGGTATTCAGTGTCATCGATCGATCGTCATCTGGTGTGACAACAATCTGAAGTTCTGCAGATATCCAATTCAAATGCAACAGATGAAGCACATTGAGATCCACATGCACTACATCCATGAATTAATACATGAGGGGATCATCGACCTGTAGTTCCATCCTTCAACAGAACATACTACATACATCTTCACCAAGACCTTCACTAAGCAGAAGTTCCATTATCTGCGCAGTCGTCTTGGAGTGAAGGACACAATTTCCTAACAACCGTTGGTTCTTCTATTTTTACATACATTGTATTTTAAGGGGGGGTTTTTTCCATGAGGTTTTCCCTCTTTCCTCTTTTATTTCAGTGTATCTTTTGTATTTGGGTACCTAACATGGCCTCATTGCTGGGACCCATTCTTTATTTTCACCATAGTGATGTTTAGGGGGGGTGTTGGAGATACTTCACACACACCTAGGATTTATTTTTCCTAAGGTATTCCCTATGTTTATTAGTCATTATTTAGTCTCCTATAGTTTAGGGAGAATATTCTTCTAGGAGAATATTCTCTTCAGTTCACACTTCAATTTGATCAGTTGAGTGGAGTCTAGATGCCACATTGAGATCATCACCATGCATCATTGGGATCATCACCAACTAATGCGCATTTTCCTTGGGATTATCACAGACTAGCACATTACTCATGATTCCCTAATCTCCTCCTCACTTCACTCTGTTTCAGTTAGTTAACTGAAGACCGAGAGACTAGTTAACTCAGACTAGGTGGCAATTCACTTCCGTAACTACCTGAGAGACTAGACTAGGTGGCAGTTTACTCCCGTAACTGTTGGTGTGTTTCCAGATCACTCTAGACCACCACTATGGTGCATTGGCTTCTACCCCAGTGCGCATTAGTTGAGTTATACATAGTATATCATGTGTAAATTATCATTCATTCATTTGGTTAATGATAAGTTTTTCATTTTTTCTCTCCTTTTCCTCTTTTCTCATATTTTCTCTACAAATTGTGTATGTCATTTTCTAGCTAGATCTATTCTGTGTAAGTTCAACACATTTACAAATTTGTATTTACTTGTGTTTGAACTTGATGATAAAACTTATTCAACATCTTAGCTTTTGATTTCCACTGCCAAGGAGTTATCTGTTGATGATTGCAGCTTCGTGAGACATCCTCCAGGACACGTTCTCCTCTGAAACCGAGTTGAGTTGACCTGAGAGGAAGCCCAATGTTTGGCATACCCACTTGATGGGGCATCGTTATCCTCTGTGTGAGATTTGAGTCGTCCCCCAATGGATGGGGCATCGTTCTCCTATGGAGAGTTGAGTCGTCCCCCAGTGGTTGGGTGTGCCCATGTGATGGGTGTATCATTCTCCTTTGCGTGAGAGATGAGACGATGAGGTACTCTAGATGATTCTCCTGTGGACTCAGTTGAGATAGAGATCTTTTGAGTATGACGTCCCTATGGCTGAACACATGTGGACGTGTCCCTAGTGGCTGAGCACTAGTGGACGTGTGGATCCCTTGCTATATTGTCTAAGTGTAAAATTTACTTGTAACCCTAATTGTGATGTAAATGGTACAAGTCGACCCCACCATATGTGAAATATATTTAAGGTTTATTGTTATAATTAATTTTATTACTGAGTCATTGAGGTCGACTCTTTTGTGCCAGTGTCTGGTCTTGTATAAATAAAGGTGATTTCCCCATTGAGGAAACACACAAGTCACTTGTCATTTCGAAATTTCAGCAAGTACATTTCTAGGGATGAAGTGCGCACCTCTCTTGGGTGCAAGTTTCAAGGTTGTAGAGCACCCTCTTGTGTGAATTAGGGTTTTATGGTTGGCAGATCTTCTCTCGAGAATACAACAAAGGGTCGCTGGGTTTTCTTCCCTTGAATAGAAGGGTTTCCCAGGATATTTCTTGTGTTCTTGTGCATGATACTTCTTCTTGTGATCTTGGTTATTACAACAATTGTGAATGGTGTAGCTGCATTTGTTTATGGTTCAAGTAAATTATAAAATTAAAATAAACCTCATGTTTGAACCTAGAATAGTGAAAATTCAACATGGTATCAAAGCATAAGTCTTGAAGAATCCATTGCACAAGCTTCTAGCAGCTGTCCTCTCTCTTCTGCAAAATCGTACGACCCTCCTAGGGTTTTGAGAAATTTGTACGACCCTCTCCTTTTTGGGTTTTCCAACACTTAATAATGAAACGTTGGGGCTAAAAATTACATAGGGGTGTACAACCTTCCTCAGCGCACCTCCAACAACTCTCAGATCGCAATTCCAAGAATTTTGCATTTTTGGCCCTAGGGTTTCTAGGGTTTTGCAATTTTCTGCATAAATTTTAGTTTTAGAGTTTCTGCAGCTCATTGAAGGAGATTTTTCAGCTCACCAGTGTTCTTATGACTTTCAAGGCTTATTGCTGGCAGTCATAAGCCCAACGAAACCTAATATTACTAGCCTAGCCTAGTCGTTAGGTTTCCTAGCCCAAGTGGTAAGGGTTTGTGAAGAATCTGAAAATATGATGAGAAAATCCTTGGTGGAAGATAGGCTTGATGGATCAAGAAACTTCAGTTCCTAGAAGTCAAGACTTCAGATCACCCTTGAAGAGGATGACCTATTGAGTGTGATACAAAAGGCTTTACCAGAGACAACTACCGATGAAGAGAAGGAATAAAGGGAGGAAGATGACGTCAAGGCAAGGAAGATCATCATCTACTCAGTAAGAGATCATCTCCTACCTCATATTTCCAACCTGAATACAACTTATGAAATGTATGAAGCATAGAAGAATATTTTTGAGAGTAAAAACACCCTCATAACTCTTACATTGAAGGGCCAACTTCAAAATATCAAGATGAAAAAATGTGACATTGTTGCTATCTTCTTCATGAAGATGTTAGAGATCAGAGATCAACTAGGTGCCATTGGAGAAATCATATCAGACAGAGAACTTGTCTCGACCACTCTCAATGCTCTTCTAAAACATTGGGAACTATTTCGTCAAAGTATCATTGGTAGAGAACAACTACCTACTTTTTATCGTCTATGGACAGACTGTACCTAGGAATAAATCAGACTTATAGCTAGAGGAGTGGAAGACTCACCTCATGATAACAATCACGCTCTTGCCCTTCATACAAAGAAAGGAGGTAGAAATAAAAGAAACTTTAGTCAAACATTCAAAGACGAGAAGACTTCATCAACTTCAGTGTATGATTAGAGAAAAGACATGTCAAAGATCCAGTACTTCAGATGTGACAAGTATGGACACTTTGTGAGAATTTGTCCTACCAGGAAGAGATGAAGACAATATGCTTCCACCACTGACATGGATCCAGACCCACCTCAAAGAGATTAAAACATGAGAGATGAGGGTTTATTCCTCTAACCTTTCTCAGGAAGACCAAATACAAGATTGAGCATGACTGTAGACTAGGGTAAATTTTGTACTACATTCCTTATTTGATTTAATCATTAACCTATAGTTGCTTGCATTCTGATAATGAAGAGTATTATCCTTAGTGTGGAATCCCTCTTGAATTGGACCATTATCCCTGGTATGGGAGTCTGAATTTTCTTGGTTGATTATTATCCTAGTACGAGAGGCCATCAAAGTACTGTAGAGTCAGTAGAGGATTTGAGAAGACATGGGATGTCTCCAGGTTAACAACACCGGAAAAGGAAGATGTTTATCCTTGTGATTTTAGAGGGAGTCACTTGAATCAGAGGGAGTCAAACAATGAGAAGAAGGAAGAGACAATACCTTCTCCCCTTCAAGAGTTCAGAGGGAGACAATTACTGATCCAATTGATCCTGTAGTTCCAATTGATGTTCCTAGAGACATTGCAGTAAGCCATAAAAGGCATGCCTAGGATCGACAAACTCCGTAGGAGGCAGAGGGCCATACAACTCCTCAAGGCACATTCCGAGAGAGCAAGAAACCAAAGAAATTTTCAAGTTATTTTTCAGCCATGAGCCACATCATTGATACTGAGCCTTCTTGTCATGGAGAAGCAACATGTCAGTAGGTATGGAAAGATGTCATGGCAGAAGAGTATCAATCCATCTTGAAGAATGATGTGTGGGATATTATTCCGAGACCAGAAGGGAAGTCTGCAGTAACTTCCAAGTCGATGTATAAGATCAAGCATGCAACTGATGGAAGTGTCAAGAAATACAAAGCGAGATTTGTAGCCAGAGGATTCTCACAGGTGGAGGGAATTGATTACGAGGAGACAATTTCTCTAGTAGCCCGATACACTTCCATTCGTACTATCATTGCACTAGCTGCATCCATAGGTTGGAAACTACATCAGATGGATGTAAAGACAACATTTCTTAATGGTGATATTGAGGAAGAAGTTTACATCGAGCAGCCAGAAGGATTCGTGATACATGATGATAAATCTCATGTGTGCAAGTTGAAGAAAGCCCTGTATGGACTAAAGCATGCACCTCGTGCTTGGTACGAGAATATGGATGGATTCTTGATGAGTTTGGGCTTCAACAAAAGTGTTGCTGATCCAAACCTATATTATCACATTGTTGGTGACGAGTGCCTGATCTTGGTCCTATATGTGGATGACGTATTCCTCACCGGTTCATAAAGACTTATTGTTGAATGCAAGCGAGCATTGACTTATGAATTCAAGATGAAGGATCTAGGTATGATGCACTACTTCTTGGGACTAGAAGTATGGCAGAGGACTGATGAGATTTTCCTGAGTCAAGGAAAATGTACAGTGGATATATTGAAGAAGTTCGGTACGACAGACTGCAAATCCATGCCTACACTGATGGTGATGGATTTGAAGAAAATGAACTATGCTTCTACTGATTCAGGTGATATTGATCCACATTTGTACCGACAACAGATTAGATCATTGATGTATCTGGTTAACACCAGACTTGATATATGCTATGCAATGAGTGTACTTAGTTAGTTCATGAGTCAGCCGAGACAAACTCACTGGATAACAACGAAGCATGTATTGAGATATCTATGATGCACAGTTGGATATGGCCTAAGATATGCCCCCAGTGTAGACATGTGTTTGCAGGGATATCCCGATGCAGATTGGGCAGGGAGTGCAATGGACCAGAAGAGCACATTTGGTTATTGTTTTACCTTGGGGTTTTCCATGGTTTCCTGGTGCAATAGGAAACAAAGCTCTGTGGCTTTGAGTACCACTGAAGCAGAGTATATAGCATTGAGTGTGGAAGTCCGTGAAGTAGTGTGGCTTCACAAGCTCTTGACAGATTTATTTTATCATGAGATGGATCCTACCATTATTCATTGTGATAACCATAGCTATGTGAAGCTCTCCGAGAATCCTATGTTTCACGATAAATCAAAACACATTGAGATAAAATATCATTATATCAAAGACATGGTGCAGAGGAAAGCAGTACACATGCAGTACCTTCATACACATGAGCATATTGCAGATATCTTCACCAAACCGCTTGCTAGGAAAAAGTTCTAGTACTTCCATGAGAGACTTGGCCTGGTGGAGAATGCCTCCCTATCCTCCAGAACAGGTTCTCCTCTGAGACTGAGTTGATTCGACCTGAGAGGGAGCCTAGTTTTGGGCATAGCCACGTGATGGGGCATCATTCTCCTCTGGAGAGTTGAGTTGTCCCCCAATGGTTGGGTGTGCCCATGTGATGGGTGTATCGTTCTCCTCTGTGTGAGAGTTGACACGATGAGGTACTCCAAATGATTCTCTTGTGGACTCAGTTGAGATAGAGATCTGTTGAGTATGACGTCCCTATGGATGAACACAGGTGGACCTGTCCCTAGTGGCTGAGTACTAGTGAACATGTGGATCCCTTGATATATTTTCTAAGTGTAAGATTTACTTGTAACCTTAATTGTGATGTAAAGGGTACAAGTTGGCCCCACTGTATGTGAAAGATAGTTAAGGTTTATTGTTATAGTTAATTATATTTCTGAGTCATTGAGGTCGACCCTATTGTGCCAACATAAACACCTTTTGCTGTGTCTAGTCTTGTATAAATAAAGGTGATTTCCCCATTGAGGAAACACACAAGTCACTTGTCATTTGGAAATTTCAGCAAGTACATTTCTAGGGCTGAAGTGCACACCTCTCTTGGGTGCAAGTTTCAAGGTTGTAGAGCAGCCTCTTGTGTGTGTTAGCACTAGAAGTCACCTCCGGATTGAATTGGAGGTAAGCCTAGTACCCATCAATTTGTATGTCACAATGAATAAGTTTGAAGCGGTCGAATGGACGTAGACCTAGGATAATATCGTTTTAACTCAGAAAACTGGACCAGTGCACATGTAGGTGAGGTCTCGATTCAAATTCCATCAGTAAGTTGTAGTAAGGGTGAGTAGGAGGAAGAACTTGAGGAGAAAATGTAAAGGTCTGCTATGGACACCAGGTATTCCAGCAGACTAAGGAGGAAAAGGATCGAAAACAAGATCCCGTTGGATTCAAAACTTTAGGAAACTGAAGAACGTTAACGACAACACTGCAATCAAACATACATTACAATACAGTCGAAAACAATCCATGTGAATCTTCAATCACAAACACTTCAATATCAGAGGCAAGTAAGATGAAGAGAAGTTGACTTTCATTAAATGAGAAGTCTTAGATCACAATACATAACAAAGAACCATAAACTTCATCAAAATTTTACAATGCGGGAGCCTAGCTCAACCATTGACCATAACAAAATGGCAAAAATGCCTACATATACTCAAAACTGGCTCTGATTTCCCGAGGCATGATCATATCATGCGTTCAAGGATTTGCGTTAGTAAGCTTCTCTATCAGGATACAGATGCAGATGTTAGGCAGATTGGCCATGCAGTCTTCTGTCAAACGTGATCTCTGGTTAGACTGGACTGACATCCTGCTTCTATTTATGGAAGGAGACGATGTCTCAACTACCTTCCTTGTTTTCATTAACTGTCTTCATTGGGATCAGGATGGCCCAAGTCAACTTGGCACTTGGAAAACACGCTGGCTGCACTCTGAAACTATGCCACTGGGATCCCCGCTGGATCCTGATCAAGAAGATGGTAGGTGGTCATGGAGGCTGATGAGGAGGAGTTGGTGAGGTGATTGGTGCAGGCACAAAAGACTACACCAAATGCTCGATGGCCAGGTGGAAGGATGTGATGGCGGAGAGATGACTCGGACAGAGGTGATGTGGCATGGGAAGGTGACATGGGGGCAGAAGAGAGGCCGCGGTGGTAGGTGTAGTGGGGAAAACAACAACACAGGTGGAGGTGACATGGGAGACAGGGGTCGAGGAGAGAGAGGAGGAGGTGGAAAGGGAGACGTGATAGGCGAGGAAATGGGTGAGTAGAGGACATGTGTTGGCAGGAGAGTAGGGCGGTAAGAGGAGGCAATAAGCGGTCTAC
>JASDQU011028667.1:0-14583 GCA_032191745.1 Picea mariana | reverse complement strand
AATATATGCTGGTTTTCCCGGTTTAGGTTTCCAGGGGAAAAATCTCTGTGTAATGTTTGTATTTGCCATTGTATCTTTTCTGTTCTTTTCTAAATATTTGTTTACAGTAGACATTGTACAAGGTTAGTATTTACATCTATGAGCCCCTAGACAATTATATCTATGTCCCCTATTAGGACCATAAAAAACGTGATGGTGTGCTGGTGTAGTTTGGGTGCATGTGCAACAAAAAATCAACATAGATTTTTGTCATAAAATATAATGCAACCTCATCATGGTGTGGGAACATGCCCCATACTCTAATAAATCTATCATAAATATGAGGCACTGCAAGATCAAGATTAAACTTTCATAGTTTAAGATATTTCCCCCTGCCATGGTTAGGAGGGATCTCAAACAATGTACCCCTCACATCATTCCCATTGATTGTGGCTTTCACTACCTCTCAGTTATTTTTCCCGAACACCTATGTTCTCCTCCTCATGATGCTACTCTAGAAAAGGGTGCTTTGTGGTCCCATCCTATAATATACATCTATCAACTAATCAACACACTCTAGCATCATCAACAACAATCATCAAATGGAGCTATCAATAGGAATGGCTAGGATCTTCCTATGCAACTAGTTGCACTGCCTAGATATCTCCTAAAGGGTGATATATGCACCTCATTCTCCCATGGATAAAGAGATGTAAGACAATCATGTCCACTAGAGTCCTCTACATGTTAGATGAAAAAACATATATCCATTAAAATATGTGTTTGCTTGTGAATTGAAACTTACAAAATTAAATATATCCATAACTGAACACCAATTAAATCCACATTTAATACATGGGTCCTAGGACTCCTCCCTGTCCTCTAATAATGCATGTGTACTCCAAGATGAGAGAGGTGCACTCCTTCTCTGGATACTGCTACTACAACTACTGTTGGTCAATGTCACCTCATGGCTAGATGGTGGGGTCCCTATGAAGTAAACACAAATATTATTCATGACGATAATAATTCTCTTATATCTAACTCAATAAAAACAAAATTATTTGTAGCGAATATGTGTCCTCCCATGGGTTAGATAAGGCACAACTTTAGGTTGTCTGGGAGTAGGATCTTGAGACTTCCCAAAGCTCCATCTCTTGCAAAGAGAAGATCCCCACTCTAGATAAATATCTACATCAAATAAATAAGAGGAATTAGATAGAGATAAAATATTTATCCAAATAAGTAATGAAGTTGTCATATCATAAATCAAAACTAAGACGTGGGAAAAAAAACAAGGGTTTAAAATGTTAAGTGTTATAGTGGTTGAGATCCATATGGTTTAAGAATTAGGTAAAAAGACAACAAATTTTTCAAGGAGAGGTCTAATTGGTCACCACTTATTGTTTTTTAGATGACTTGCAAGCCAAATTGGCGTGAGGGCCCATGCACAAGAAAAAGTGAGGAGACCAAATGAAATTGGGATTTCCGTCTTCCTTGATATGAGTGGCATGGAATAAGTGATCCACCATCCTTACACCTACCAAAAATATGGGGTTGCCAAAACAAGCCACAAAGTAAAAAGACCAAACACTAAATGAAACACAAGTCAAACAATATGTGAAACAAGAAGAGGAAGACAAAGGAAACATCCAAAGGTGGAAGCAATGAAACCACAAGGGAGTGCTTAGTAAAAAGACAACACAAATTTCAAGTAAGGATAGGTCTAAGTGATCGCCACTTAACTATTTTGAGATGACTTGTAAGCCCAAATTGGTACACATGCTAGTGAACGAGGAAGACATGTTGAGACCAAATGGAATTGGGGTTTCCATTTTCCTTAAGATGATTTCCATCGAATAAATGAGCCACCATCCTTACACTTACCAAAAATATGGGGTTTCTAAGATAAGCTACAAGGAAAGAATACCAAACACGAAATGAAAAAGGGGTAAACACCATGCAAAATGAGAATAGGAAGACGAAGGTGAACAACAAGGTGGAGGTAATGAAACCACAAGAGAGAATTTGGTAAAAAGACAATAAAGTTTTCAAGTAAGGAGAGGTCTAAGTGATCACCACTTAGATTTTCTGAGACAATGTGCAAGCCCAAATTGGCATATTGACCCGTGCACACGGAATAAGTGAGGAGACCAAATGAAATTGGGGTTTCCCTCTTCCTTGTGACAACTGGCATTGGATAATGAGCCACCATTCTTACACCTACCAAAATATGGGGTTTCTATGACAAGCCACAAGGGAAGAAGACAAAACACCATGCAAAACGAGAAAAAGGAAGACAAAGGAAATGAAACCACAAGGGAGTGCAAAGACAACACAATTTTCAAGTGAGAGGTCTAAGTGGTCATGACTTAAATCTTCTGAAACAACTTGGAAGCCCAAATTGGAACACCCACCCATGCAAAAGAAATAAGTGAAGATACAAAACAAAATTGGAGATTCCCTCTTTCTTGAGAAGAGTGGCATGGAATAAATGAGACACCATCCTTACACCTACCAAAAATATGGGATTACTAAGACAAGCCACAAGGCAAGAATACCGAACACCAAGGAAAATTCCATGCAGAATGAAAAGAGGAAGATGAAGGTGAAAAAAAAGGTGGAGGAAATGAAATGACAAGGGAATGCTTGATAAAAATACAACAAAATTGTCAATTAAGAAGAGGTATAAGTGGCCACCACTTAGATTCTCTGAGACAACATGCAAGCCCAAATTGGCATGCTAGCTCACGGACAAGGAAGAAGTGAGGAGACCAAATGATCCATATTATTTTTGGCATGAAATGAGAGTGGAGATATAATAAAAAAATGTACAGAGGTATCTCAAATATCCATTAATATAATGAAAATATATTAGATATGCAACGATAAACACAAAGATACAATAATACACAATTTCTATTAATGAGCGAAATGTACAAAACTGCATAAATATAGAGTGAAAGACTTGCTAGAATGGTGGCAACTTATCTCCGAGAAGAGATGTGGTGACTACTCAAATTCATAAGAAGATGATTAAAATGAGTCTCTAAATTGGTTTCTAACATAAATAAAATCCAAAACCCTAACCCCGGAATATGAAAAGCCAACAATTTTGTGGACCCTGTTTTGGGTAGTTTGGTGTATCAACTTCTCGGGGGCGTAACTTTGGCATATGATCTCTGTTTGGGGCGCACGATAGCTCGTTGGAAAGGTATCGTTAAGGAGTTTCATTTTTTGGTCTCAATAATACACTTTGGATATCATTTAGGTACCATATCATGAAAAACCTTCATTTAGGCCCTCAAAATGGCCCCAGAAGTTTAGGAATTGAAAAACTGCTGAAAACAGTAAATTGCTAGAAGACTGTTTGGAGCTAGTTGGGATAGATGGGTGGCCAATGATATTCACTTGGATCAATCCTAACTCCTTAGGAAGCAATGGTATCCATTGTGTTGAGTGCTCGGGGGAGAGGGAAAAGCGTTTACTGAATCTGCATCTTGATGAGCTGCTTGCCTTGCTGGAGAAGTTGCACTGCTTAGCTTATTGAAGGTTGTCACGAATTTGTGGCTTGAAGGGTCGGAAATTTTTAAACAATATGGATACATGAGATGACTATGTGAAAAATGAATATTTATGTTTTGTTGCAAACTTTTCGACCTGCTTCTGTTGGATAAAAGGTGCTTGGACCAAGGTTACAGTGGTTGTAGTGTCCTTCTATTCACCTTTTGAACAGATTGTGAAGAAGCTAAATTTTGTAGTATGAGATACTACCTTGCGGCATTGTTTAGGTGGGATAGTAGTTAGAACTACCTCTGGTATCCTGTAGATATGACTCCCCAGAGTAACAATGAGACTACGGGGTCAAGACTCATAAATAATATGGTGTTTCCACATATATGGCTGGCCTAAGAGAACAACATATACATCTAATGAGGAAACATCACATAATACATCATCCTTGAAGGGATGGATTCCATATGACAATCGACACAACTGGCTGACACAAAGATCTCATCCCTGGCAAAGCCACCCGATGTTGTATGGCTGCAGGTTTGGTGTTGTCGACAATCCCAACTGTTTGACGACCTCTGCTAAGATGAGGTTCTTCTAGCTTTCACTATCAACAATAAAATGCAACAAGGTCCCTTTCACCCACATCCGTGAATGAAAAATGAACTCCCCCTCTTCAGTATCTACTGGTTCTTCGGGTTGAATTGTTGCGGTCATGACAATAGCAGTGGGGTATGCGTCGATGATCTGTCTTCTACCATTATTTTCTGAATTAGATTCCAAATTAGTGTTCGACTACTTGTCTTTGATCTCTGCCACCAATGACTGTTTTGAGCAACATTCATCGGTGTTGTGCCAGGGGATTTTGTGGAAATCTTACCATTTTCTAGTGTCCTTATTCGTCTTTCCATTGCCCTTATTTTTCTGTGGCTTGGACTGGTTTTCTGAAGGCTAGTTGTTAGGGCCGTATTTACCATACTTTGGTTGTTGCGGATTTGCAAACCCAAACTCCCGCTTGTTTTGGTGCTTAAATTTCTGCTCGATTTTAACAACATATCGATAAGCAACACCCAGTGATGAGATGTCCAGAAAATCCATTTTAGTTTGGATGTATATGTGTAGAGTCCCACGGTATTTCATAACCAGATGTTGCTCAAAGTATTTGATACCCAAATTGATGGGCAAGGTATGGAAGGTATTGGTGAACTATGGAATTTCTTGGCCCCTCTCTTGTTGCAGTGTGGTCCATCTCATGTACTGGTCATCATAGTTACCAACATGGTGATATTTCTCCTTGACCACATCCACAAAAAAATCCCAAGTGGGATCGACCCCATATATTCCATAATCCTCTGTGTAACTTTGATCCTAGTAAGTTTCCCACCAATGTTTGACATGGGCGAGAGCCTTAAGGAGTGAGAAGGTGATCTTTTCCCTGTCGGAAAAATTATGAACAAAGAAATAACCTTCTAGCAGATTTAACCATTTTTCTAGGGCATCCGCATCTCTCTGTCCTTCAAATATGGGAATATAAAAATCAACTTGTACCTTGAAAGGAGCGGTTCCTTCAAAGTGACCGCTTGATGAAGATGCATCTGTTTTTATCGACATGCGTTGAAGGATGTGGGAAAAATTCTCCATCGTTTCATCCCTCTGTCGCGTGAGAGCTTGCTCAAGCAACATATTAATAAAATCGTCTGCTCTGTCATTTTTATTTTATTTTTCCATGGAGGGTTTATTTGGTGTGTGAGAGCGATTGTACTCAAGAGAGACAAGCTCGAGACCCAACTTTCTGTACTCGTACCTCGTCGGGAACATGCATTGAAAAAAACGATCAAGAGCTACCTGCTCTGATACCACTGATCCATATTATTTTTGGCACAAAATGAGAGCGGAAATATGATAAAGAAATGTACAGAGATATCTTAGATATCCAATAATATAACAAAAATATATCAGATATGCAACCATAAACATAGAGATACAATAATACACAATTTCTATTAATGAGCGAAATGTACAAAACTGTAGAAATACAGAGTGAAAGACTCACTAGAATGGTGGCAACTTATATTTGAGAAGAGATGTAAAAAATACTCACATTGGCAAGAAGATGATTACAATGAGGCTCTAAAGGCCTTTTTAACATAAATAAAATCCAAAACCCTAACCCCAGAAGATGAAAAGCTAACAATTTTGTGGACCCCATTTTGGGTAGTTTGGTGTATCAACTTTCTGGGGGTGTAACTTTGGCATATGATCTCCGTTTGGGGCACATGATAGCTCGTTGGAAAGGTATCATCGAGGAGATTCATTTTGGGGCTCAATAAAAGCCTTTATTTATCAGTCAGGTGCTATATCACGAAAAACCTTCATTTATGCCCTCAAAATGGCCCCGAAAGTTTAGGAATCGAAAAATGGCTAAAAATAGTAAATTTCCAAAAGACTGTTTGGAGCTAGTTGGGATAGGTGGGTGGCCACCGATATCCACCTGGATCACCAAATGAAATTGGGGTTTCTATATTCCTTGAGACAAGTGGCATGGAATAAATAATCCACCATCCTTACACATACCAAAAAGATGGGGTTGCCAAGACAATCCATGGAGAAAGAAGACCAAACACTAAATGAAACACAAGGGAAATAACATGTAGGAAAAAAAGAGGAAGACAAAGGTGAACAACAAGGTGGAGGCAACCAAACCAAAAGGGAGTGATTTGTAAAAAGACAATAAACCTGTCTAATAAGGAGAGGTCTAAGAGGTGATCACTTAATTTTTATGAGAGGACTTAGAATAAAAAAATGGCACGTCCACTCGTGCACAAGGAATAAGTGAGGATAACAAATGAAATTGGGGCTTCTCTCTTCCTTGAGATGAGTGACATGGAATAAAGGAACCACCATCATTACACCTACCAAAAGGATGGTGTTTCCAAGACAATCCATGAGGCAAGTATCATAAATGATAAAAACAATACAAGCCAAACACTGTGTCAAATGAAAGGAGGAAGATGCAAGTGAACAACAATGTACATGAAGCAAAACTATAAGGGAGTGCTTGGTAAAAATACATCTAAATTTTCAAGTAACAAGAGGTCTAAGTCATCACCACTTAACTTTTCTAAGATGACTTGCATGCCCAAATTTGTAATTCCACCCGTGCACAAGGAAGAGTTGAGGAGACCAAAAAAAATTGGGGTTTACTTCTTCCTTGAGATGAGTGGCATAGAACAAACTAGCCACCATCCTTACACCTACCAAAAATATCCGGTTTCCAAGACAAACCACAAGGAAATAAGTACAAACATTGAACAAAACATAAGGAAAACACTGTGTGGAATGCGAAGAGAAAGATGAAGGAAACAAAAAAGGTGAAGGCAATGAAACCACAAGTGAGAGATTTGTACAAAGAAAAAGAATTGTCAAGTAAGAAGAGGTCTAAGTGGTCACCACTTAACTTTTTTGAGATGACTTGAAAGCCCAAATTGGAACACCTTCTTGTGCATAAGGAATAAGTGAGGATACCAAATGAAATTGGGGCTTCCCTTTTACTTGAGATGAGTGGCATGGAATAAACAAGCCACCATCCTTACACCTACCGAAAATATGGATTGGTCAAGACAAGCCACAAGCTAATAAAACCAAATACTAAATAAAAAACAAGGAAAACACCATGTGAAATGAGAAGAAGAAGATGAAGGTGAACAACAAGGTGGAGGCAAAAAAACCATGGGGAGTTCTTGGTAAAAATGAGCCACCATTCTTACACCTACAAAAAATATGGGATTCCCAAGACAAGACACAAGGAAAGAACACTAAACACCAAATGAAAGACAAGGTCAACACCATGTGAAACAAGAACAGGAAGATGAAGATGAATAATAAGGAAAATGAAATGAAACCACATGGGAGAACTTGATAAAAATACAACAAAATTGCTAGGTAAGGAGAGGTCTAAGTGGTCACCACTAAATTTTTTTGAGATGACTTGTAAGCCCAAATTGGAAATCCCACCCATGCTCAAGGAATAAGTGAGAAGACTAGATGAAATTGGGGTTTCCCTCTTTCTTGATTTGAATGGCATGGAATGAAAGAGCCTCCATCCTTATGCCTATCAAAAATATGGGGTTTCTAAGATATTCCGTATGTAAATAATACCAAACACCATGTAGAATGATAAGATTAGAACGAAGGTGAACAACAAGGTAGAAGAAACAAAATGACGAGGGGGTGATTGGTAAAAAGAAAACAAAATTTTCAATTAAGGAGAGTTCTAAGAGGTAAAAAGACAACAAAATGGCATGCCTACCTATGCACAAGGAAGGAGTGAGGAAACCAAATGAAACTAAGGCTTCCCTATTTTTTGAGACCAGTGGCCATGTGAATTGTTTAGTGTGTCATTTAGTGTGATGATGCCAAAACAACTTGCATTGTCAATGTCTTAGTTGTTGTGTCTTAGTCAATTCCTTGATTAGTGTTGTTTCAATGGCTACAATGTGTTATAAGTATGATTCCTTTGCTTAGGAAAGTGCCATTTCATATGAGTAGTGGTGATAAATAAGTTCATTGTGGGTTCGTCTTACGTTTACTTGATGGTCATTAGTAGGGTGGTTTACTTTCAAGTTTCATTCCATCTCCACTCAGTAACATGTGAGTTATAATGTTTTGTTGGTGTTAGTTTCAACGATGTATTGGTCAACAATATTTAATCTTCATTGTCACAAGAGGATTGAAAAAACAATTGATAGAATTTATGCTTTCCAACACACGGTTGGAAAAAAAATTGATAGTGTTTATATTGTCGGTTGATTGTTTGAAACTAAACAAACTGAAAAAAATGGCAAGATTTAAATTGTCGGTTTTATTTTCAACCATGTATCAACAAATTGCTTTCATTCCTATGTGTGTTAAAGGAGGATTGAAAAAACAATGACAACATTTTTGGTTGCCAATACATAGTTGGAAACAAAACCAACAACATAAATGATACTAGTTGATACAATTTAAGCAAAAAAGTTAAAATTTTGGTAGCGCAAATGCTACCAATTGATAAAATTTAAATAAATGAATTAAATTTTAATTACATAATTTTTGTAACTTATTTAAAATAAAAACATAAAAAAACACCTATGTATTAGGTTAGATACGATGATGTGGGTGTCGTCTTGGGTGAAGAGGTTGGTGGTCAAATTCTAGATCAAGGTTCTAGATGGATTGAGCTTGTGTGATGTAGTAAAAGTGAAAAAAAGAGGTGCGTGGGCCTATTTTTTCATTTATAAATACAAAATTAAATTATTCAATATTTTAAACCTCGATTAAGGTATCATGGGTCTATTTAATCCTTCCAAAGGCCTTGATTGAGGTTCGATTAACACCCTAAAAATTCCTTAATCAAGGGTTGTATTAAGCGCTCGATCATGGTTCTAATAGTTTAATTAAGGGATTTAAAAATACCTTGGTTAAGGTTATGAATTCATTTTTTTTCACACATTTCCTTACCAAAAAGAGTGGCCAAGTTTCATGGATTCAACCATTCATGTTGTATTCCATAATCATGTTTATTGCTTATAAATAAATATCTATGTGTATGATCTCTATTATATATTATATTTTTACTCTTGAATATGAATTCCATGCAATAAATGGGTTGAATTCTATAGAGATTGTTGAACTTATGCTTACACTGAGAAGGGGGGGGAGGTGAATCAATATAAGATACTTTTTACTTTAAATGATCATTCATCAACTTTAAAAATTAAATGCATGTGAACTCAAATCACAATACACAAAGTTTAATTTGGAAACCCTTGTGAGAGAAAACCACAAAACTCATCTTTATAAATTTCTGTAGGCACCAACCTACTGTTACAAATCTTGTAGGCACCAACCTACCTGAGACATCGATCTCTTCAGCTGAGCACCAACTCAACAAGATATTGTGTAGGTACCAAACTACTGGAGACACCAATCTCCTCATCTGAGCACAAAATTAGTAAGACCTGTATAAGTACCAATCCATGATCTTCATACACATAGTACTTTTGACTTCACCTGCATGCTTTATACCTCATGCATTTCAAAACATCATCATACCCTTAAAATTCATGCTCCAGTGTCTCACCTTGCTTCATACACTATACATAACTTCAAACTCTAGTCATATTTATCCTTCATGCACTAGTAAACCTCATAACATTATTCCTAGAATACAATTTGAGATTGCAACAACACAACCTCAAAAAAATGCACTTTTCAAAATTATATACCTTAGTCCTTCTTAATGCACTCTTAAAACTCCAAGAAAACTCCTCTTTCACCTTTAGACCCCAAGAATATTCCCCAACTCCTCTTGCACACCTCTGATCTTTTCTACACACTTGTACTTACTCTTCTTTTGTAATGTCTCTTTCCACCCATTTTTTTTTAAATTCCATCGTCAAGTGTATCTTCATGCAGTTATAAATGACACATTTCTTAAACAAATTTACTTGAATTTACTTAGCATTTGTTTATTTAATATTCTTAACTAATTGTCATGGCATTGCCATGACATAATACTTATTCATTGGGCACATGATCCTGCATGCCAATTCAGCCAATGCACTAGTCTTCAACATTAAATGAAACTTCTCCTCTCTATACAACTATTATTTTTCTTTCTGATGCATGTATTACAACTTACTTCATTAAGTTTTGTAAAATGTTCATCATGCGTTCATATAACGAACTCTGGATACTTACAACTATTTCTCTATTCATGTTGTATTACAATCCTACTTGATCTATCCCACATTATAAATATAAGATTAGGTCTCATAGGAACAAACTATAAATTTATATGTTTGAGAAGTATCATATTGTTTACACAGTATAAAATCCTTTAGTCATTATTTAAAATCTCTAGTGTATCATAGTCTGTAAGGACTATAGTCCTTTTTCTATGACTCGATGGTCAAGTATTGATTATTGAAACTAATTAATTAAACCAACGGTCCTTTATCAACCCATTTGTGAACCTTGTATCATCGATGGTAAAGGTTTAAACCCACTCCTTTATGTTACGTGAGTTTATTTTTGCAACACAGTTATCATCATGGTGGTGTTAGTGGATCGAATCCACAAATCAACTTTTGGTAAACTATATATTACTCCCATGACTCTTGGTCTTAGGGTCTTCAAAAAGTGTTATCATATTGTTTGTGTTATACACATATGTCACACGACAAGTTACACACACATATCAACATAATGTATTAAATACTCCGTGAGAATTGAGGGTTGTTTATCCGCTAACCGACTATTAAATTGAGGGCTGTTTTTACATAGCATTATAAATAATAATTTGAATTTGTAGCATTATGTTTTGATCCTATAGATATACATATTGTGAGTATGAGTCTTGCATGCGCCGTATTTTTTTTGGTTTGGTTTGGAACTAAGGACATATTTTTTTTAAGTTGTAGTAATACAAAATATCCATTTAACCATGTGAGTCCATATATTTTCTTGAGTGAACTGTTTTTAAATTACTTCAATAAGATCCAAAATACAGAAATGGATATCGCACAAATAAAACTACAATGTATTTGTTTTGTGCAAGCAAGGTTCTTCATGTTTTCAACCAAGAATGCTTTCATCTTCTGAACAAATAAACTGTTTGAGAATGAAAGGTAAACTAAATGGATTTCTTTTCTTTCTCGCTGCAACGTATACATAATAAATTATTCACAAAGGATAACATTCTACAGATTCTTTTATGTATTTCTTGCTGCTCTGATAAATAATAAAGTAGCAACTAATAATAGTATTCTACATGCATTTTTAGATTTCTTGATAAAACCAGTTAAATAATAAATAGAACATAGAGTACATTTGATTATAAACAAATATTGTAGCTTTTGCAACCATTCTCTACTGTAATACTTATCAATCATTAATAAAATAAAGATAAATAAAATAAGAGAACATTTATGAGCCTACTACCATAACTGGGAAGCAAACTGAGTAGAGAATTAGTTCCCACCAACCATAGACATAGACAACCACAATCACTTGTCCTTTATGAAACATGAAATACATTGTGAACCTTTATGCTAGCTGGAAGTGCAAGCTGGTAGGCCACTGACCCTATCCTGGAGAGCACTTGAAATGGCCCGCAATACCTTGGTGCCAACTTGACACATTTTCCCAACTTTAGTGTACTGCTCTTGGGTTTGAATTTAAGATAAATATGATCCCCTATGTTAAATTCTGCATGTGTTCTTTTCAAATTTTCAAAGCTCTTTTGTCTATCCTGTGCATTTTTCATATTTTTTTTTTGCTTTTCTACAATCATTTCCATTTCTTTTAACATATTTGGGCCCAAGATAAGCCTATCAACTAGGCTGTCCCAACTAACAAGTGTTCAAAATTTTATGCTGTACATTACCTCAAAGGGACTCATCTTTAAGGAAGTATGATAACAATTATTGCATGCAAACTCAACCAAGTGGAGGTACCCTTCCCACTTTGTGGGACGGTCCATCACATACATCCACAACACATCCTCCAAAATTTGGCTAGTCCTTTCGGTCCAACCATCGGTTTGAGGATGGTATGCGGTACTAAAGTTCAACTGTATCCAAACCACTAAATAAATCCTTTTGAAATTTCGAGGTGAATTTCAAGTCCCTATATAAAATTATAGTCTTCAGTGTACCATGCATCCTAAAGATTTCTTTCATGAAGATCTCAACAATGTTTAACGTCTTATGAGTTGATTTCACTGGAATGAAGTGTGTGAATTTAGTAAGTTTTTTCACTACTACCATAATGGAATCTTTATGTTTCTTAGTTTTACTTAGCCATGTAATAAAATCCACGTCGATTACTTCCCACTTCCACTCAGGAATGGAAATTGGATGCAATAATCCATCGAGATGACGATGTTCAACTTTAACTTGCTGGCACTCAAGACACCTAACAAGATATTCAACCACTTCAATTTTCATTCCGGGCCAATAATATTCTTTTTTTAAAGTTGTTATAGTCTTTTGGTAGCCTGGGTGACCTGCATAAGGTTTCTTATGTACTTCAGTCAATATTAAAGTTTTCAAATTTTCACTGTTTGGGAAGTAAATTATGTCCTTATACAACACTAAACCATCATGATTAAATATGAATTTTTATTCTTCTTCACCAAAATTATCATTATGTAATTTTCCCTTAATTTTTCATAAGTTTCATCATTTTGTGCTGCTAATTTTATTTTCTATTTTAGATCAGATTGCAAAGTACTATTGTAAACTGCATTCAATTTTTTGTTGAGTGTGTCTGCTATTTTATTCTCTTTTCCCTTAATGTGTTTTATCTCGAAATCATACTCACTCAAGAAAGAAAAATATATTTTTTGTCTTGCATTCAAGTTTTTTTGATTGAAAAAGTTTTTTACATTGATATTATCTGTTTTCAACAAGAACCTCCTACCCAATAAATAGTATTGCCATATATTTAAGGTGTTAGCACCATGATTTTGCATAGCTAAGGTTATAGGTTTGTCAAAAATTTGCAAAGTCATGCATGTTATCACCCATATTGTTTTTATGTCTGGCATCATCTAACATCTCTAAGGGTCAGTTTCAAAAGGAAGATCATCATTTATTAATTCCATTTCCATTTGTAACTGCACGCTCCAAAATTTTCTATGCGCTGCACAAATCTCTTCACTGCGTAAAGGATTCTGTCGTGCAGTGGATTTTTTCGCACATTGGATTTTGTTGTGCAAAGGATTTTGTCACGCAGAGGATGCTTTCGTACAAAGGATTTTACTGTGCACAGGCTATAGGTCGCACTGCGCAAATGACTGGTTTAGTGGTCAACTTCAATATCACTTTCTGACCAACTGGAGAGGAATTTTGAAAATCCTTGAGAGGTTGCTGTTGAGAACAAACCAAGTAATATTTTGGGAGATTCGAAGGAATATTTGAGCCCTATTTTTCAGTTTTCATGATTTCCTGTCCAAGACATGTTTTTGCGACACATATTTCGACCATCTGAAGATGAATTTCAAGAAACCGAGAGAAGTGTTTCTTTATAACGATATTAAATACAAAAACCTCTCTCAGTTTCAAAAAATAGTTTTTTATTAGTGATTATGATGTCATTTTTAATGCCTATTTTCCCAGTTTGTTGAGCAATCCGCTGCGTTTTTGCTGTAGGTTACTATTGCATAGCAAACTTGTTGTGCATGGGTGAAAGAATGTCCATAAATGCACATGATGAATTATCACAACCATATGGTTGAATTTTGATCATGATCAATGATTGTAAAGAATATTTTGGTTATGATTATGACTTAGCAAAATCGAGTTTTCTATTTTTAGTAAATCCGTTGAAGTTATTGTTCTCTTTCAAAGAAATTAGATCAATGATTCTAGGAGAGAGAAGTTCGACCCTAGAAGCGAAGGGTGACATTAGTTTTCTGTATATGGGGATCATTTTCATGTAAAAGGGGTTGGTTGGCAAAACGGTGTAGATAGTGACTATTGAATGTAGCTTTCGAATTCGATTGAAACTTAATGCAAAGGTCCTGAAGCTTTGACGAAAAGATTCTAACGGTGGAAGTCTGATGTGTTGTATTCTTTCTTTGCGTATGTGCTTTCCTGTGCTCTAATATTCACATATGTAAATTTCTATCTAAATCGGAACACGATTTCGAATCTAGAATTCACTGCACAATGCTCTAGATTCACACCATTTAGACAAACTATGTTTCTTCTGTTAAGGTCCTAACTTGCACATAGGTAGATCAATGTATTCGGATGTAATAAAGGTCAATATTAATAAGGCCTTTCAATAAAATAGAATAAGGCAGATGTAAGAAGACCTAATAGAAGCTTCCGCTTCTAGAAGGATCTTCCTCTAGATGCTTCTCTTAATAGACACATTTAGTATAAATAAGGGTCGAGGGTATGAAAACCCTAGCTTGGAGATTATTGTAACAGAGTGCTGCTCGATTGGAGGTTGCCCCCTTGAAGAGGCATGTGAACATTTCTTTCTGAATCAAAGTGCTATTTCTATTTCTATTCTTATATCATTTCTGTGTTATTGTGA
>JASDQU011028666.1:0-31401 GCA_032191745.1 Picea mariana | reverse complement strand
TCTATGCATTCTCATCAAGGAAAATACATATTATATTACATCAATCATCAATAAATCAATCCTTTGACATCAATCAATCACTTGACATCAATCAATGACATCAATCAATCAAACCATTGGCATCAATGACAACATGATCCAACAATTTCAACAAAGCCATAAATTCAAATCTAGCATTAAATCATAATTTATTTGGGTTGTTGAGATATTTTGTTGAGAAAATTTTAAAATCGTAACTTGTTTCTAAAGTCTCTAAGGACTGTAAGAAATCACAGACATGGAGTGTTGACTCTGTCTAATAGTAATTAGTATTTATTGTAATAGGACTGAGTAAGTAATAGTTTTAAGTTTGAATTGATAGATTTCAGGAACAAGACGAGAGAGCTCAGGGAGACGGTCCTTAAAAAGTTTCATTTTTCATTGTAAGAGTAGATCATGATGGATAGCGTAGGATAAAACAAAGTAGAACAGAATAGTAGGAACACCATGCAATTTTCATTCTTCAGTAATGAATAGAACGGACATGAGATTGTCATATATCTGTGTTAATTTACTGTTTAAAGAAAAGTGTGTTGTATTCTCTGTGATGTTCATATTTTCATTTTCATTTCTTGTTGAGAGTGGAGAGAATGACTATATGATTCTATAATGAAACTGGATAAGTTTCAATTGTTTTTTCTACTGAACCATGTATGCAAGGTGTGCATTCCCTAACGCAAGGTGTGCGTTAACTGGATCTTAGAACGATTCAGAGAGGGAGGTTTAGAGGAGAACAAGAAGACTTGATATTCCAGGTGAAAGGAGTGCACAGAACTTAGAGCCGACTAAGTTTGAAGAAACAACAAAGAAGAATGCAAAGAGGGTGTGAGGTATTTTCTTTTCAAGAAAATCCCTTCGAATTTGAGTTATTCGAAATCCTTGAACACAAGGTGTGTGTAGGAGTTCGAATCTTTAAGGAGAAGAAGCTCAGGAGGGAGTGTTTTTTCGTTCACTGAGATCCAGTTGAAGAAGGACTGAAGATTTAGTCCTTGACACTTAGAATATTTCCTAATTCTAGGAAGAAAAGTTGCAGAATATCAGGGGGGAGACCACAATAACCGTCAGATCTAAATGCAGAGAGCCGATAGCCATCGGATCTAGAAGAACGAAGAGGAGTTGAATGGATGGTGGAAATACTTCGAGAAGAAGTGTCGATATTCTGATAGCTGTCAGATCTGTGGAAGCAACGCGAACCTTAGCGCCTTGTGCCCAAAGGAGGATCTTGGCATTTGGCATCTGATGGAACAAGGGTGAAGTTCCTTTGGACACATGTGTTGAGAAATCTCGATGACTGTCATATTTCACAGAAGACACCCATCAAGTAGGGAAGAGATCGAGAGTTGGGACACGTGGTGAGTAGTCGGTGTTTGGGAGAATCACCAAAAGAATCAAGACCATCCATCGTGGAGAGGATAGGTGGTGATAATATCTGATTGACCGGGGGATTCATGAGGAGAAGAATGGGGGATTCGCAAGAAGGAAATCCACTAAATCATCCAAACCATCCCTAAGGAAAAATAAGATGGAGGATCCTGATCGTTGGTCAAGGGAAAGCAGAGACTGTCGATCCAGTGCGAAAGGATTTCAGAGTTTGGGCGTTCAGGGAACTGAAGGTGTAGGATCTTTGGCCTCGCAAGTTGCAAAACCCCGAAGTGTGAAACCCCGACGTGCTCAAGTTTTGACCCTAGGTCAGAGGAATGGGTCATATGGTGATCCACTAAGGGCGGCATTAAAAGAACGTTGGTTCCTTTCAGAGTTCGAAACTTCAGGATTTGAGAGGTAGGAGAGCATGTTCGCAGGTTTTCCAAACAACGAACTCCGATAGCCCTTTTGGTTTAGATGCGTGGTTGTGGGGCATGGTCACATGAGGTAGGAGATGAGAACCTTAAGCCCCCAATCAGGATTCAGGGATTCAAGTTGCAAAGGAACAGGACGCTTGACTGCAGAAGTCCTGATCTACAAAAAGCGCTTTTTGGTTTAGCGCGAGGTCATGGCGAACGGTTGCATGGACCAAGATTTAAGCATAGGCTAATTACCATTAAGCTATTTTTGGCATTCATTAGTTGAAGAGACAAGGATTTATCCCTTGGGAAATCCTGAACCTCGAAATGCAAAACACGCCTTATGGGTAAGGCCATGGTCATAAGGACGATCACATGAAGGGGGAGCTCGTGATTGATGCTGGAGTCTTCACACGTGAGTTATAAACAAGAGGACATGTGGGTCTGATTTACAAGGTTCTAGTGAGGACCTGAAAGAGCTGTTCCAACTTGGATTTAGAGGACGATCTAGTGACCGGGAGGTTACAGACCCCATTGGGGTAGGGGGTTTTCATCAAGAAGCAACTGCTCGAAGCGCATTTGAAAAAATAAAAGTCCTTGCTCTGGAATGCAAGAAACTGAGTGATCATAGTGCCCAGAAATATGAGTGACTCACTGAGAATCCAAAATTGAAGGTACTAGACTCACAACTACATGAAGCAAAGAAGTAAGTAGAGACAATGCAGGCACAGTTGAATCCCCTGTCAGCTGTGGAAATAATGATGCGATCCCAAGAGCAGCGCACTGCCCAACAGTAGGTCCACACTATTCAGAACAAAGTTATGGAAGTAACTTAGAGGCTCCAACCTGTACATGATGAGGCTTACTAACTGTTCACAAAGATCGAAGGCCGAGGAGTGAAACTGGAGCAAGTTGTCACTGCAGCTGAAAAATGCCTAGAGGGACCTGTCAATGAAGCAATCATACAAGATTTCACTGAACATAAGGCCATAGAATAACAACAAGTCGAAGCAGCTTGAACCAAGCTCGAGGCTTTTGAAGCAGAACTAGTCAGATCAGAGTGACTCAGGATGAGTCATAGGTGAGTGTTGGGGGCCTGTTGGCCCTTGACCAAGTTTTAAGGATTCTTGGTCATGTTTGAACTAATTTTGGGACTTCGATAGGATTTCAAAGGTGGAGCGCAAGATGAAGCGAAGATTGCACGATCTCAACCCCTTTTAGGGTCATTTTTGGGATTCAGGATTATGTAATGTATATGGGATGATGGCCCATGGGTTTACCCATGATTAGGCCTATTTTGTAATGTATAAATAAGTAGCTAAGAGATTTAAGAAAAGGGGGGGGAAAGAGACCTAGTAGGCTAGTGTGCTAAGTGCTAGAGTTGGATCTATGTGATCAAGAGTTGTAAGTGCTTTGTGCATACTGTGTGAGGCTTGCAAGGCTAGTGCAAGTAACTGTAAGAGACTGTGTGAAGGCTTGGTGTTGTACCCTAGCTAGAAGAAGGAGGATCTGGTGGAGTGCACACAGATCTCCTGTATTCTGTGGAGTAGAACTTGGATGCTATGTGCCTGTAAGAAGCTTTAACAAAGATAATAAAGAAGAGAAGAGTTGGTGGACGTAGCCCCAGGGTGGGGGTGAACCATGTACATGCTGTGTTGCTATGATTTGTGCGATGTATTGATGTGTTTTCTTGCTTAGTGATTTAATATGGATGAACGATAAATAGATATGTTGATGATTAATGCTTAATAATATAGATGGATGTTAAATCTAACTTACGTGCACATGCTTAGTGCTTAAATACCTTAGATCTGAATGAATATTGCGCTATTATGTAATTAGGGTTTTACTTGCAATGTGAATAAAGGGTTAAAGACTAATGAATATTAACTGATGAGTGCTTTGTTAAGTGTTAGAATCACAGATATGTGTCCCAGCTAAGGTTGCATACATCTGAGTCCTGTAGCCACCCCTACCTCTACCTTGGGTGAGACTTCATTTGCTTTGCAGGTGTTGTCGAAAGGGTCGGTAGTTAGGGTTTTGTTGGTGTGCTGTTGTAGCGTTGAACCCTGGTTCTACCCTTGTGCCAAGGAGATTTATTGCTTCTAGTGTAGGTCAAATATTCCCTCCTCCTTAATTCCTTCTTCTAATTATTTGTTAACTAATTCAAGGCCCGGAGTCTCCCCTCTCTTTCTCCTTGTTTTTTGGCTTCATTGATATGTTCTTGTGTGACTTTCTCTTCTTGGAACATGCATATCATATCGTTGAAATTCATATCGTCAGGATAATCTTCATCTTGTTGGGGAAATTCATCTTCTCTGTGAGGTTCTTGGTACGAAATGCACCAAATTCTATGTCAACCGTTTGAGGTGGTTTCAAAGTGTCTGGGGCCTTTGCTTCTTGTTGAGGCCTTGGTTTCCAACATGTGGCATATCTCCACTATGTGGAAGACTGAGGTTTGGGAGCATATTGATTTCTCTCTACAATAGTCAAATGACCCATAATTTGATTCTGCACCTGGGTAAATTTAATACTCATCTGATCTAATTTTTGAGTCAAGAGGGCAATCAGATCATGAGCACTATTGTTGGAAACCTTAGTATTTGCTTTTGTCCTGGCATGAGGGTACTGAAAAGGTTCTACCCCTGAATCAAGGAGTTTCTCTTCAATGTGAGCACTGTACTCCTTGGCTTATGCCAATGACGTGGGATTCTTATCTTTTAGAACGAAACAAAATTTCCCTTCAAAAGAATTCATGTAAAGGAGACGAACTGATGAGGCCATAGGAAGAAACTATGTTGGAATATGGTTGTACAACCTATCAAATATAGTATTGATTTCCTTCACTGTCTCATTCTCCTTTTTCTTTATCTAATTGAATTGAGCTCGAGGCATCCCACCGTATGTCTTTTTTGACCATCCGTTCTTGAATAAGTTGGAAAAGATTCATAGGACGTGAGATGATTGTCAGGGAGGCCTCTAAACCATTCAAGAGCTTCTTCAGTCAATGATGAGGAAAATAAATTCATGGCTACATCCTCATGTTCAACACATTCATTGTCCATGTCTCGGCCCATGACATAAAGATGATCCTCAACGGTCACTACATTGTTTCTTGGGAACTTTGGAAACCACTTGTTGGACTCTTTTGGCATTGTATTGGGGTATCCTTGGATAATTGACATGTTAAGGGGTTTTTAGAGGTCCTTTAATTCCCAAGGGAGATCCATTGGATCAAGTGGAAGAGTACCGTGGAAAAGGGTTTTGACAATGATAGACTTGAGAGGAGGCCTTCTTTGGTAGACCTTAGAAATATTAAACCTCCTAGGGGGAAAATGCTTGGAAGAGGAAGGGTTTTTGTGGGGGTGGATTCTCCAGATGAGCTTCAAGAGGAAATCATCAAGAAAGGTGGAAATGGAATGTCCCTTGGGTGGAGTCGCCAGACAATCTAATTGATAAAGGCTTCGAGATAGATTTCCAAAGTGTAGTTAGGGTTCCAAAGAGGATTCAAAATCCTCCTCGAAAATGATGCCAAAATGTTATTGCACAAGTTGTAGGTTGGGCAGAGCCCAACCCAACTACCAATTGGTGACAACTGGGAGAGAACCTACCCACAATCACCTTAGGCATGTGTTCTCATCACTTTAGAGGTGAGGTAGTCACCTCAAGGGGGGAATCCCGATGACCCTAAGGGGGATTGAGATGGAAAATGATAAGTATGAGTGGATGTCCCTAGAGATCAATTCTATATTATAGGAAGAGCTTGGAAAGGGGTCTTGGGAATGTTCAAGGGTTTCCAAATGAGTTGAGTGACCCGCTGAGAGTAAAGTACCTGCCCGAGACAAAATAAAAGCCAATGATACTTTCAATATGTTAGTTGGAAAATAAAGTTAAGTTTGTTGTCTATAATTGCACAAAAAGTAAATGATATATATCAGATCAATAAATATAGAAAAGGATTCAATATAAATGCTAAGCATATGATAAAATAAACAAGAGGCACGCTAGTGAAAACTAGCTCAACTCATCAATGATTAAGCAATAACTCTAGCACAAAAAGAAAGGTTGAAGAAAAAGGTTGCTTTAGTGATATTATCAGCCTTATGGCTGTAGAAAACCAATATTAATAACAAAAAAATCAGGCACTGGAAACTACTTCTAATTATCCCAATAGGTGTGCTTGGGTTAGTAAATAGTTAGGGAAAAGTTAGGGCTAAATCCTAGTGTTAGTTTAGGAGTTATTAGGCATTAGAGGGTTAGTTTTCTATAGCCCTATTGGTTGTAGGTTAGTTTTGTAACAAAAAAAATAATTTTTGGTTGAAAGGGGATGCCTCAATGAGGTAAGGGAGCCAAAGGATCAAGGAACACTTTCCCAAAGAGACAACTTTAAAACTTGAAAATTTCATGTTTACCAAGGCAACAATTTATTTCTCCAATGCAACAAGTAATAACTAGTGCCTTCAATACTTGGGTTAATGGAGTCAAGCAAAGAAAGAGCTATAGGTACTACCTCCTTAGGGGTGTAATTCCTCTTACTCCCCAAGGCAAGTATCTCTATCTAGGATTTAGGCTAAGAGGGTGTATGCCCTTATACTTCTCTTACCAAACTATTGGCACATGGGAAAACCCAGGGTTCAACGCTACAACATCGCACCAACAAAACCCTAACTACCAGCCCTTTCAGAAACACCTCCGAAGCAGATGAAGTCTCACCCAAGGTAAAGACAGGGGTGGTTGCAAGACTCAAGTGTCTACAACCTTAGCTGGGACACATATCTATGATTATAATACTTGATAGAGCACTTAGCACCGTCAGTTCATCATTAGTTAACCAATATATACTCCACGGATAAAAGACAGCATCAGAGCATTCAACCAGATATAATTTACTTAATCACTTAGCATAACTAAATGTATCAGATCTATCATATTAAGGCACTAAGCACATCCACCTATGTCAGATCTAGCATCCAGATTCATCATAAGCACAAAGCATAAACATATCTATCTATCTATCTTTATCCAACACTTAGCAAATAACACATAAATACATCAGAACATCGCACACAGAAGAATAAAATAGTATTTCAAGGTTCACCCCCACCCTGGGGCTACATCCACCAACTATTCTTCTTTATTATCTTCTTCAATGGGTTACATGCACAGAGTGTCAAAACCCTACTCCGCATAGGATAGACTATCTGTGTTGCTTGCTAGATCCTTCTTCCTTGCATTACAACACAAAGCCCACTTGCACCTAGCTCTACAAGTCTCTCACAGTATGCACAAAGCATTTACAAACCATTCTTTCACTTAGCACTTAGGTTATCGACCACTACTACTTATGTCACCTAGCTACTTATTTATACTTTACAAAATAGGCCTAAACATGGGTAAACCCATGGGCTGACATCCCATACCCATTACATATTCCCAAATCCGAAAAAAGGACCCAAAAAGGGGCTGAGATCCCATAGCCAGTCACCCCAACTATTACTATCCCTTTTGGCATATAAAATAAGGGGTTGGGGTCCCATGGCAAGGAGAAGCACGAGAACATAGAAACTCTGCCCATTTTATCAATCCCCCTTTTCTCCTATTGCAAATCCCCTGCTATTTACCTAAGAGAGAACTAGAGAGGAGGAGAAGATGCAGAAACAGTTGGTGCATGGTGAAGAGGAGCCCAGGACCGAGTTCGAGGAGCAGTGCCAGTCTTATGTTGTAAGTGAATTTTGTGAGATTAATATAAAGAAGTAATTTTTCCGTCCCGCCAAATGACATCTTAAATCTCAATGATTTGTTTACATATATTGTTTATGATGTCTAACCCACTAATCCATATGTAGAATGCATGCTTTTAGTTTCTTGTTTGTCTTTTGGTGAATGCAGGTCAGCCTTGGGAGGAGACTTGCAGTCAGGAAATGACCAAGCGCAAAGGGATCGACATCAGACACAGATTTTAAGGTATGCCTACCGGATCCCTAATCCTTGTGTTTTATGTATGATTGTGGGGTAATGTCGGGATAGTTGATGAAAAGTAGGAGACTTTAGACGGTTAGCTCTGCCTACATTTTAGAACCCTGGTGTAGTCCGTAGAGGGGTATTCCCACTATAGAAGAATTGGCGACCATACTGGGGATGCCTCTAGGGTCTTTGTGGATATTTCTTTTTGGGTTCTTTGAATCAGTTCATTCACTATTTTCTAAGTTTTTGTAAGCTTCTGTGTCTTTAAGGGATGCTAGTCTTCCATACCAGTACTCCCTGCCTGTGCTGGACTGTTGTTTTTTCATTTTTTTGAGGAGTTACAGAGGTGTACGTGCCCCACATTGGGCCTTCATGCGTGCATACACGCCCTGCCCTTGGACAACCCACATACATACACCAGCTGCTGAAGTGTCAGTAGCATGCCTGTTGAGAAAATATTTGTAAAAAGAAGAGACAGTCATCCTCTTCCCTGTCAGGAGTCACACTTCTCAGGGGTTTTCTTGATCTAGTCTTGGTCTCTGTTATAGTAGTTTGTAGCCTAGGTTTGACTTCAATATATATTTCTTTTGCCTAAAGACTTATTGTGCTTTCTTTAAATAGGGTTTTTAGACAAGTTGGTGAGTCCGCTTTGATATGCCTATTTGGTGTTGTTAGTGACTCCCTACGATCTGTGATTGGGCCAGAAGCCATTTATTGGTCCTGTATTGTCGTCATTTCCCCCTTTTTTTCTTTGGAACAAAACAAAATAATTCATTTTCATTTTTCTTGTTTTGAAGCATGAAACAATAAAAAAAAAAAATCTTCCATTTCTCTGTTTGGTAAAGTAATTTAGGCTAGTTTCTTTGTTTACCAAGGAAAAAGAAAGATTTATTAAGTTCTTTACTTGAATTCTTAGAACATTAAGTAGCTCGTAGTCGAGAAAAATCTTGTTTCAAGTATTTCTTTTCAAATATCTGAGAAAAGTAGTTACGAAAAGTTTGGTGAAAGAGTTTAAATTGACAATTCTTTTGTGAAGAAGAAGTAGTTTTGTGTTTCCAGTTTCATCTTATGCTCTTCTCTTTTGTTTCTTTAAAGAACATCACTGGTCTCATTTCTGTTCCTTTTGAATTAAGACAAGCCACTAAAATTAATGCTTAATTAAAAGTTATTAGACTTTGTGTTTGTAGGGTCCATCAGCGCAATCTAGGCTAGAGACTTGATTTAGGATTGGAGAGGAAACTCTTCAAGGCTACAAAAAAAAACATAAGAGTCTATGTCAGGGAGTGCTTGAAATTTCAGTAACTGTGAAAGTTATCTGGGACCCCCTCTAACACAGGGGATAAACATGAGGTCACATGCGGAAAGGTAGCGGAGATAACCCCTCCAAAGCTGGACCAAGTGTTACACATTGAAATTACTCACTTTGATAGTGTCGCAAGTGTCGTCATTACAAAGGTCGCATGTGTCGCACTTTGCTCACAAGTGTCGCAAGTGTTAAATAAGGCATACTGTCATGATGCCTATGTCATGCCTATAACGACATGAGAAATACACTTGAAACACCTCAAAAATTTGATTTGGAAGAGGAGAAATGAGTCAATAGGCTCATGAACCTTTTGCCATCTGAAAACACTCAAAAAACTAAGTTTTGGAGGAGAGTTCTCCCCTATACCTCTTCTGGGAGCGTTGGCACTCCTCCTTACATTGTCTGGGAGCATTATAAATCTCCTTTGGCTCTTTTGAGGGAGAACTGGTGCCTTTAAGAGTGCTCGTTCCCCCCTTAAGTCTACTAGGGAGCGTTGTAGCACTCTGATGGCCCTTTTGAGGAAGCGCTACCTATTTTGGGCAGGAGTTGAGTTGTTGAGATGAATGGGGGAAGGATCTTTTCATTCTTAGAAGGCAGTTGAGCTCGAATCCCTAGTCCAGCCATGTTCTTAGGGAAGATCCTCAACTGAAGGAGGCAAATCCTCAACTTTCCCAAGGATATCTCAAGTGGTTAAAGCCTCTCCAAGGCTATATAAGCAAGTTTTCTAATGGTGAAAGGGGATTGGAAAGGGAGAATCACACCAAACTTATGATCTTATAAGTGATGCTGGAACAAAGATAATTTGGGAGCAAGAGACCTATGATCTCATAGGGAGCAATTGGTGAAGCCATCGTCATTCATATCGTGGATCTTTTGAGCAAGGGGTAGGCAAGGAGGACTTGACGGAACTGCTACAATTCATCTACGACTGTAAGCAATGTTTTGTCCTCATTAATATAATTTTCTTGGCCTGTTTCTTTCTAATTCGTGTCCAATCTCACATGAATTTGTCTCTTTAGTAGATAGACCTATTTCGGACTAATCTTGATAGAGTAGGAAGTAGTTGTACTATTGTTTGTCTACAAGGCTTATCGAAGAGAGAAAGATTGGAGCTCAACTCGGAGCATGCAGGGACAAACGTCGATTAAAGGTACTCCTCTTCTCCTTCCTTCTCACACACTAGTCCACCTAGATCTAAAAGGAAGTCAGTGACCATGATAAGCACTTTCTATCTTAGAGTTAAGAGTCTAGCTCTTTGAGGAGATCTACCTGTCCGCAGGGAGATTTTCCTTCAACAGAAACTGGGGACTCCACTGGGGAGTTTGATGAGCACCACAAATGGAAAGTCATCACATGGTTGTTTGGATCTTCGCCAGGGTTTCTGTCAAATTTTGGAATATCAGAAGGAAGCTTAGTTGGAATGACTGGCCAAACCGGTGAATGAGAAATAGGATCATTAGTTAACCGAGACAAGTTTGGGAGATCCAGAGTCGCAAGGAAAGGTAGCTGTCGGTTAATGTGCGAATGATACTGGTGTGGCATAGGAACACCAGTAGGACCATAGACTGGGTTAAGTGGATAGTTGTAACCAATAGGTCCTCCTACGTATGGTTGTTGCTAGCTAGGGTAAGAAGGATTCGATGGTGCATGAGAAACATGGGAATAACCCGGTGGGTTCTGAAGATTATAGGCTGGGTGATTTATTTGCCCGTGATAAGGATAAACATTTTGGCCTTGAGAATGGTAAGGAGTAGATCCTGGAGGCGGATACACATGAGGCCCATAAGAAGGATAAGACACATTTTGGCCTTGAGAATGGTAAGGAGTAGAACCCGGAGGTGGATACACATGAGGCCCATAAGAAGGATAAGATTGTGGTCTAGGAGAACTCCAGGTGGTGTTTTGGATACCACCCGGATAAGATTGCCTGTAAGATGTTCTGGAAGGGACATGATTGGATACTCCTCCTAGTGGGTTATTATACAAGTGCCCCCCAATGTGGGGTTGAGTAAAAGTGCCTCCTAAAGATACTCCCTAGGATTATGAAGGGTTTCTAGCAAATGAGGGTTGCCCCCCTGCCAGTGGTGGATGTATGACTAGGGTTTGACTGGAAAACGGAGGTTTCCCTCTAGGAGGAGCATGAACAGGGGGTTGTCCCTCGGGAGGGGCAGGCCCACCATGGAAAGGTAGTCCTTCAGGAGGGAAAGGTATGTTGGATGGTGGTTTCCCTCCATCTGATTGTGTTTGGCCAGCAGGGGTCTGCATTCTCAGGTGAGAAGATGTCCCAACAGGATCGTGTGGAACATGCGACGCTGTAGAGTAAAAAATTGTATAAATAGAGGTAGAGATTGAAGTGCTTTGGGGATGAGTAGAGGTGATGATTCCAACATTAGGATGGAATTGTGTTGGTGTAGCAGTAGGGTGAATAACCTGATTGACTGGGTGATTTGTGGCTTGACCGGATGGTCCTGGTTCACTAGGAGGGTCATGAGGAGGAAAGGGTTGTCGAATAGATTCGAAATGATTATAGAGATCGTGTCTCGATGAATTCCTCCATACAGAATGAGAAGGTGTGGGATTGGTTGCTACTGCGGTGCTAGGACGAAAATGAGTCCTATACTCATCACCAAAGAGTGGTTTCGTGGATCCCATATATGTTTTGGTAAATATCCTCTCTGGTAATCATGGGACTTCTTCATCTATGAAGTTCCCAAGGGAGTCTAAACGAACCAAAAGTGGTTTGAGAGGAGATACCAACACAAGTGCGGTGGGATTTTCAACCATGCCCAAAGTGTCTTCTGGGTTATCTAACGGGGGAGCAATAACACCTCCAGTGTCATATGGATTTTCTACCTCTCTACGGTAATTGTCTTTTGGAGGGTTAGAAGGTAAGGGTTGATAGCCTTCCGGAGGCAACCCTTGCATCCTACGTGATCGACGAAGACCTTTATCGTCTACGGGCTCAATTGTGGAGAATAACAGAACACACTAAAAATCTAGGGCCAACTAAGAAAAAGAAACAACATGCGCTAAGAAATCTAGGAATCAACCAAGCAACCAAAACTTCTCTCGATGACCATACTAGTTGGTGATGAAATCCAACGTCGCGTGATCAAGTCGAGAAGGGGCGGGGGTATGGTGGAATAGTTACAATGGCAACCTGCTTAACGAACTTACGCCTTGGTGCAAGCTTCCACACAGTAATTGTGGATTTACCCTCCAAGGAGCCTGAGTGAGTTTGACCAATGTATGTTCCAGGTACAGTGAGACTTCTCTTCACCGTCACCTTGTGTAAGTCCCTAAAGATTATGGAAACTAAATATACCAATTCGCAGTGAGTCCCTGGGCGGGTACAGTCGACAGTTCGATCCAGAACGTATGGGCATGATAACAAGTCCGAAATCAAACCTAAAGGCTCCCACACATAATCGTGGGTATACCTCCAAGTGACCCCCAATATACGATCCGACCACTACAAACAGTTGAACCACGGAGGGATAATCTCCGTAACTCACCCGAATGCGACCTCGTGCGTAACCCCTGTGTGAGAGGGGGATCCCAGAAAAACAATATGACAATTGGATTTGAATCTCCCTAACTCAGGATTCTAATGTTTGTTTTGAAAAATTTGGAGAGTTTTACTCACAGCCTAATCCAAAGTTCTAACCCTAGTCTACTATTGGTGGAAGATCCTAAAACAAAAATGTTCTAGATAATTTTTAATTAGCGTTCATTTTATAGTTGTTCTTTACTCAAAGGGTGCACAAAAGTGAACCTAATGGAATGATGACTCAATGCCCAAAAATATGCATGAAAGATGATAAGCAATCATTTCTTTTCAATGAACACCTATTTAAGGGAAAGATAAGGAGTCGTTTTCACTTTCAAACACTAATATGCAAAGTCCTCAAACAATTGGTTCTCAATCCAATCCAATGCAATGCTAAAGCATTTTCAAAAACGCCTTCTAATATGCAAATCAAGCACTAATATGTGTCTTTTTCGTTTGTATGCTAATGATAACTAATTCAATGTGAAAGACTTCTCCTATCAACTATCTTTTCAGATCAAGGAGATTCAGACAAGTATGATCAGATTTCGCACACACAACACACACCCTCTTGCTAGGATTGAAGCAAGAAGCAAATAGAGAAAAAAAATAACAATGCAAAAACCAAACAATCCACACAAAAATGAAGTTTTCAGAGAACAATGACCTTCAAAAAACCAAGTGAGAAGAGTCACATACTTCTAATGTCCTTCACTAGAGTTCCCGCTCAGTCAGATAGGAGAGAAGAAAGCAAGGGATTGATTTCAAGCTCTCAACAGCAAAAACTCAAAAAGAATGAAGAAGGGTATAAAAGCTGAACAATAAGGTGTTTAATTCTTAGGAGGAAGCATATCAAAGGTCAAAGGAATCATCATTGAATCACAAAGCAACTCAACAAGTGAAGAAACAGGGTCTGGACCTCCAAAAAATGGAAATTGTGAAGAGATTTTGGGCAAAAGAGGGCTAGTGCTCTGGTATAAGGGCCACCAAAGTGTTATAAAGCTCTGTCCAACACTTCCAGGGAGTGCTGGAGCTCTGCTAACATGGGCAGGGGGGCACCAGGCTAAAAAAACTCACAAAAAGGTCCAAAAACTCAAAATTTCAATCAAATTTTGACAATCAGGCTGAGTGTGATGGGGTAAAGAGTCAATCAGAAAATGCAATCAGATATAAAGGGGTGAACAAGGTATGACATCAATAAAAGAGTAAGACAAATTATTATGAGGAAAAATCAAAACCAAAATTTTTGATGCGATTCTCCCCAGTGGAGTCGCCAGTTTCTATTGAAGGAAAATCTCCTTGCGGACAGGTAGATCTCCTCAAAGAGATAGACTCTTAATTCTAAGACAGAAAGTGCTTATCATGGTCACTGACTTCCAGATAGACCTATTTCAGACTAATATTGATAGAGTAGGAAGTATTTGTACTATTGTTTGCCTACAGGGCTTATCGAAGAGCGAAAGATTGGAGCTCAACTCGGAGCGTGCAGGGACAAACGTCGATTAAAGGTACTCCTCTTCTCCTTCCTTCTCACACACTAGTCCACCTAGATATAAAAGGAAGTTAGTGACCATGATAATCAATTTCTATCTTAGATTTAAGAGTCTAGCTCTTTGAAGAGATCTACCTATCCGCAGGGAGAGTTTCCTTCAACACCAAGTGTAGTGGGGAACACATATAGAGGGCTTATCTTGGGATTTTGTTGATCGCATTTTCCATAGAGCTTCATGGGTGTCGAATCCATTCGAGGTCCTCATTCGTCTTTCAGAACACTTTCTTTCGATACCCTTTATAGGTTTCAGGCTTGATACCCTGCTCATTGCGGTCCACCCAACTATCGACTGTACCCGCCTGGTGACTATTTGCACGCTGGCAACCTAGTTGCCTTTATCTTAGTGACTTACAAAGGTGACTACGGGGGTATACCAAGGTACCTAGGGAAGATATCAGGCCACACTTTACAGAGTATATCCAGAGGGTGCTTCCGTATTCGAGTTGCACTTGCACCGGTAAGTTGCTCTAGTGTTGGCTGTTGTAACTGTTCTTCCAACTAGCTAGTGATCTGCTTGTCTTGTCTCATAGGAATTTTTACTAGTGTGTGTTAGTTTTTAAACATTTATAGAAATCCCTAGTGTTTCATTGATATTATCACACAATGGAGGATTATGAGCTCCACCGGTCGCGAAGGCTTTTGGGCCTACTGCCGGTTGATCTCGAGCCACCCTCGCCACCACTAAGGTAAAAACTATACCAACAAGGCTATTTTGAGGCGACCAGGTTACAGGAAACTGTGCTCAAGTCATCTTCGAGAGGAGAACATTTGGTTCCAGAGGAACCAATCATTTTTAACCTCGAAGCACAAGCTCTTGGTCCATATAACCCTCTAATCACTGATTTATCAATGCCCATCATTGTACAGGTTCAACCTTACGAGCGTCAGGTAGTGTCACAAACAGCAATGGAAACAAACACTACTACTTCCTCAGGAAATACTCATTTTCCCTCTACGACTGTCACTACAGGGGGTGTTCCACCTCCTAACCAACCGTCGTCGGTCCGGGCCACTATGGTCTCGACTGCCTCTACCTTGGGAAATTATCCTATTCCATCTATGGCGGTGATCACTGCTCCTTTCACTTAGAGTGCGACAGGCTCTCCATTCTCATACGGGATGCCTGGATTTGGTACAAGCACTGTACTTTCCTACTCCACTCTATAGACTTTAGGTTTCGGGGGCAGGGACCTCCAACGCTCCTCTGTAAGGATCTATGGGGGGCACTTCATATCCCTATAACACTTTCCCTTACGGAGGGGGTCATATACCTTCTTCATCACCTTCGCTCGGTGGTGCTCACCAACACTTCACTGGGACAAATGAAAACTATAGTTCGTTTGGAGTAGGTAGTCAAGGACTTCCTTTTTATAACATGCCGATTGGTTCGAAACCATTCTCTTTGTTCGACACGTTTGGTAACAACGCTTTCTCGTCAGCTGTTGTCTCGAACGGGGGCTACCCCGGTTATGGACAACAACATCCTGTACAAGGTACTATTCCTACATAGGAGGAAAAATTAGGAATTCCTTCCTCACACAGACCTTGGAATCCATGGCAGGGATCAGTTCCCTTGTCAGGGATGTCGACCGAGGGAAACCCCTTCCATATCCAATGGAACTCTCGGCAAGGTTTATCACCTATGCACGTCAGATCGGTAGGGGGAAACCCTTCCCAAAATCCCTGGAATACGACGCAAGCCCATCCCTTTACATCCTATTACGAGAGTCAGCTGACGACCTCTCAACAAGCATATAATACGTACTTTGGTCACGACCATGGTTATTACCAGAACCCTGGCCAACAACCTAACTTTTCCTGGTAACCTGGTGCCAGCCAAACTCCAGGCTCCTTTTTCCCTGGTTACAATCAACAACCCAAATTTCCATTTCTGGCAACTCTGCACTTGCCAGACTTGACAAGGTTATTAAACAACCCCATATGTCATGATCCACGTTGGCCTCCTATGCCGACCAAGTTTCCTTTGGACATTCCAAAGTTCGAGGCCAAGCCTAACGAAGATCCAGATGATCATGTGACTACCTTCCATTTATGGTGCTCATCCAACTCATTGAGAGATGACTTCGTCCAGTTGCGTTTGTTTCAATGCACTCTCATTGGGAGTGTTGGGAAATAGTACATCGAGCTCGACCGCTCAAGATACTCTTCTTTCGGCGAATTGGAAATGGTTTTCTTAAACCATTTCCAATTACCTGTGAGATACGATGCTGACACCGAATTGCTGGCCAACTTTGAGCAGACAAAAGTGGACCATATCTCAGATCACATCCAAGAATGGAGACACCGAAAGAGTTTGATAAAAGCGCCAGTCCCACCAGCATTCCTACTTGAGTAGTTCTTTAATTATTTGGTACCTCAGTTGTCTAAAGACGTCGCAACCTGGGGGGTATTTTTAGAATAAGAAGCAATAATGAGAGCTCAACAACTAGAGATGATTTACTCTTAGTCTGGTTTACTTTACGAATTTTTTCCATATGCACCAAGGTCGATACTTGACAAGACCAAACAAAGGTCTGGATCACATGCCAATGGTATTGTTTCTTCAACACAAACGAAGCCCATTGATCAGCTGTCAAATCAATTGCAGTAATTGTTGATACAACAGACAGTGGACAACCAAACCACTGGTTAGGCTGTTCCGCCTACCCAAACATTGGAGGTACACAGTGTGCAATCAAAAAACCCGAAGTCCACCCAACAGCCTGAAGGAAAGAAGAAACAATGAAATAAGGGTAAGGAGGACAAGAAACATACCAATAATGTTGGCGAGGGAAACACTGAAAAGAAGAAGTCGAATCCTATTTTTCATTCACTAGTTTGGCCAGTTATTCCCGCTAAATTGCCTTCTGATATTCCGAAATTTGACGAAAAATATGGTGAAGATCCAAACAACCATGTGATGACTTTCCATTTGTGGTGTTTATCAAACTCCCTCATGGATGATTCTATACGTTTGCATCTTTTCCAGTGAACACTTACTGACTCTGCAACAAAGTGGTATATTGAACTACCACGTGCTTCTTTTCATGATTTCAACTCCCTTGCCATGTCTTTCCTCATGCACTTTCAACTACCTATTCGCTACAATATGGGTACTAAACTCTTGACCTACCTTCGTCAAACTGACTCCGTGCATATCTCTTCCCATATTCATGAGTGGAGACGACGACGAAGGATGATCAAGGTAATCATTCCTGACATATCATTGGTAGAATGGTTTACTAAATCACTTTTACCCCCAATCGCTCGAGATGTCGCTATGGGTGGCGTGATCACCGAGGAAGAGACCATTTCTCAGGCTCAATACTTAGATTTGGTTTATTCACAATCTGGTACTCTGTATGATTTTCTTCCAAATGTTTCTCGAGCTAATACCGATCCATCCAAGCCGTCATCCTCATCTCATGCGAATGGTGTTATCGGTTCCGTCAAAACTCAATATACTTCCCAATTGACCACACTCTCCTCTACCTCCCCCCAAAATTAGATCTCTGAGGTGAACGTAGTTCAATATTCCCCTTCACAACAATCCAGAGGTAAGAAGAAGACAAAAAATAAATCAAAAAATACTAATAACAATGAACAACCAAAAAATCAAGCTTAGACACCTGCTACCGAAAAGAAACCACAATGGAAACTGAAATTCCCGTGTATAATTTATGGTGACGATCACTACACTCGAGACTGTCCAAATCACAATGAAGTGGCCAAAATTTTCCAAGGAAATTCACAACCCGTTGTGCTTAGTCAGCCTTTTCCACAACAGCAATCCATCGTTGCTCAAATTGCCTTTGCTGTGGGCAGTTCTAGCCATCCTCATGATGAAGCCTCGACGAGTGCACATATTTATATGTTTAATGGGATTAATTTGAACACTCTCTCTAAGACATATGACACACTAGGTAACCCTGACAAAGGAAAAGACACTAACAACACTGGTACTTTACCGTATCCATCACCGTCCTCCATTAGTCCTCCATCGGTTAATCCTCCGTCTAGACCACTTCAGATTGAGAAACCTACGTTCGAATCTATCAGACACCTGCTACCAAAAAGAAGCCAAAATGGAAACTAAAATTCTCATGTATCATTTATGGTGACGATCACAACACTCGAGACTGTCCACATCACAATGAAGTGGCCAAACTTTTCCAGGGAAATTCACAAACCGCTGTGCTTACTCAACCTTTTCCACAACAACAATCCATGGTTGCTCAAACCCCCTCTGCTGGGGGCAGTTCTATCCATCCTCATGATGAGGCTTCGATGAGTGCACATATTTATATGTTTAATGGGATTAATTTGAACACTCTCTCTAAGACATATGACACACCAGGTAACCCTGACAAAGGAAAAAACACTAACGACACCGGTACTTTACCGGATCCATCACCATCCTTCGTTAGTCCTCCATCAGTTAATCCTCCATCTAGACCACTTCAGATTGAGAAACCTACGTTCGACTCTATCTTACGCCCTCCCAAGAGAACTATCCTCAAAGCTACCTTTAATCCTAGTTCACGTGTCACCCAGAACTACAACATTGTTGAATATTTGGCTCAAGCACCGTGTGCTATGTCTGTGTTAGAAGTTCTACAGCACTGCCCCAGTCAACATAGAATGCTCTTGGCCTCTATTGGCGCTATTGATCCTGAGTCATCCAACCATATCATGTTTAACCTGGAAAACTATGCGTCTCGACTCTCCCACCAACTTGCTTTCCAAGTTGATGTTGTTGTTCACAATCAACAAATCCACCGAACTATTCTGGATGAGGGATCCTCAAATTGTGTCACGTCTTTAGCATGTTGGAAAGGTTTAAAATCACCCGCACTTAACAAATCACCAATGATGTTACATGCCTTCGATGGGTGAGGTTTTCATCCCCATAGACTTTTACATTCCTTGCCCATCCATTTGGGTGGAAAAAATGTCACTGTTGATGTCGAGGTAGTCGATGCTCCCCTCGATTACAACTTGTTACTTGGAAGAAGTTGGTTTTATGCTATAACTGTTGTTTCCTCATCGGTATTTTGATGTGTACAATTTCCTCATCAGGGAAAAATTGTCACTGTTGATTAGTTAGATTTCTGCACAACCGATGCTCGCGCTCCCGCTACCAACAATATTCCTTTCTTGAGATACCACAAGATCATGTATGAAAGCATTGGTGTTGGCTTACTGAAATATTCTAGCCTCATGGGTACCTTCCCTACACCACTTCCACCGACTACACATCATATTTCCACCATCGATATGATTTCGACTGCGACTTATCAATCTTTGGAATCATCTGACCCTTGGATTGTACCTAGTCCATTGGAATTTGATGCACTAGGTGACACAGGGCCACTTAATCCAGCCGAAACATCATACATTTCTATCCAATCCACTTCTCCCTCATTGGATGACCAACATCTATTGGCACCCGATAGTTACTCGATGCCATCATGGTTAAGTTCCTTGTCATTTGCAATCGAATACATTTCCCCAATTTTTCCTTCTGATGAATCTATTAAGGAAATGATGAGAATTGACAAGCTACCTAGGGATGATAACCATCATCGATCCTCTTTTATTGCCCCTCGTGAAGAAATTCAGGCAGATATACACTCTATCCCCCCTCCTGTTGTCGATTTTCCATCATCTCCCATGCCTTCAACTTCTGACAACTTGGATCTGGTCGTTAACATGGTGATCTCTTTAGTAGGGCTATTGGAGCCTGATCTACTTACCCCTATCGTGACCCTCGACATGTATTCCTTCTAGAGTGATTTTCTTCCATCCAGTGAAGATCTCTTGGAAGCCATGATCTAGTTTTGTCCCTTGACATGGTGTCCTTCCAGAGCATTATTCTCTTGGTAGCCATGATCAAGGAGAGTCCACAAGCATAGTTTTACTTCTCTGTAGAAATCTCATTAAAAAATGAAACAAAGGTCACGAGCATAGTTCTTTTTCCTATGTCAAGCTCGTTAAAAAATGAAACAGAAGCTTTGAGCATAGTTTTCCTCTCTGTAGCAAGCTCGCTAAAAAATGAAACAACAATCTGAGGATTGAATTCAGAGCCATGAGCATAGTTCTTTTTCCGATGTCAAGCTCAATAAAAAATGAAACAGTCACCTCTCTTTAACCTTCATTTCATCCACCCTTATCCTTTTTCTCCATCTAGTAGAGAAATTGGTGACAAATTCAAAGTCGGTGAATGAATTGAAGCTTAGAGGGCATGTCTCCAACCTTTGATGACCATTCTGGAGTTAAGCCACTAGATTTCAAGCTAGGGGCATACCGAGCTTAGTCTTTGTTCTTTCTCATGCTCGTAAATACATGAGAATGCAACCACATGGATACACGAAAAAGGAACCCCCTGGAGTCTTTTTTAAACTCTTTTCAGACTTTCTAAACGTGAAAATATTGTCGAGTGATCTTGCTTCCTTTCCCACTCATTAAAAGGTTTGAAAGGGAATTTTTCGAGTGATAATTTATCTCTTTTTCAGCCTCGTGAGACTAACATTACGAAAAAGGACAACATTGGAGTCATCTTTAAGTTGTTTTCAGACTCTCTAAATATGAAAAACCACCGAGTTTACCTTCTATGGACTTGTTAAACAATCATACATTGAAGGGACCATATGGGATTGAAGCCTTACTTCTTCCAGTTCGTTAAACAAAGGAAGAGGGAATTACCAAAGGTGAGTCATATTGAGCATGTGTTACCCTCCTCGAGCTCATTAAATTAAAAAGAGGTACTCGTCTATCTAGATGGGGGAAAAATTGAAAGAAGCAAGCCAAGCAATTTTTTGAGAACTCTACCAGTAACTCTTATGGTCACCCTTGAACATGACACTTTGTCTTTGCACGCATTTTAATCTGCTGAACCTTTGCATTGAGCCAATCCTCTGAGTTTATTTTACTCCTTTGGGTCACCTGACGAAAGTCACAACATCCACTACATCATCAAGTGTTGGTCCATGTCATGTTTTTGCTGTCATGCCTCAGTGTTCAAGGGAAGTATCTTCCTTGAGAGTCAGCCATCACAAATATCCTGTTTCAATACCCATGTCAGTCCATGTTCATTTGATCTACCAATTACATCTCTGTTTCAGTTTCCTATCATTGATGTGGGATACACCAAGGCCCTCCTTCAACGAGTCTATTCCTATTGACTTCAACACATTATCCAGTAACTAGACTTAGAAACCAGTTAGTACCTTGGGACTTGCATGCCTCAATGGCAGGCCTCCTCATGTCCAACATTGGGTTTACATCATTGAACCCTGATCGGATGATTCCACAGATGTTTGAATTCATCTCATTCATTCACATTCATCGGTATGTACTAGAGTACCTTGGGAATCATTGACATCAATGGTGATATCCATCGCACTTGTTAATGGTTTACATCATTGACTGGTAATCAAGTGGTTTCTTCCATGTCCGACATCAGGACATCTATTCACATGGTTAGATTCATACTACATAGGGATCAGTAAGAAGACCTTGGGTTGAGTTATCACTCTTATATGTACTTTGCCCAGGTTGCGAAGGAGTTCTTTTGAACTATGACACATATACTGTTACATAGATCCACTTTGTATTGGTCGTGGCTATGTCTTGTCATCTCATGGATCCACTATGTATTCTTTGTGGCTATGATCAGTTCAGGTCATAGGAGTATAGATCCACATTGTATCTGTGGTGGCTATACCATTTTTTCAACATAATTATGGATCCGCAGTGTATTTTATGGCGGCCATACCTAAAAAGTCTTTATCACTCAAGCATAGGTATGCCTGCCTTAGGTTTTGAAACATGTCATAATATTTGTTTGATGGTTGTATGCAGCTTTTTCCAGTTTCTCTGCATCCATACCCTCACTTGAAAAAGTCTACAAAGTACTTCAATCATCATCATCTTCTAACTTCATACTTTGGGGGGCAATCTGTTACACCTCAAAATTACTCACTTCGATAGTGTCACAAGTGTCATCATCACGAGTGTTGTAAGTGTCGCATCTTAACCACAAGTGTTGCAAGTGTCATAAGAATCATACTACCATATTTCATATGTCATGCCTCTAATGACATCATAAAGGAACTTAATACACCTCAAAGGTTAGTTTGGAAGAACATAAATCACTTGACAGGAAGTATAAGCCTTTTGACATTGAGAAAACCACAAAAAATGGATTTTGGAGAGGATCTCTCCCCTACCCACTGTCAGGGAGTGTTGGTTCTCCTTGAGCCTCTTTGGGGGATTGCTTGAGCGCCCTTTGCACCCTTTTGAGGGAGCACTACCCTATTTTTGGCAAATTCTGGGTTTGTTGAGGCAAATAAGGGAAGAACTCCTCAATTCCTGAAGGTAGTTGGATTCAAATAGATGGCCAAGTCATGATCTTAGGGGAGATCCTCAATTGAAGGAGAGGAATTCTCAACTTATCCCAAATATCTCTAAAGTGATTGGACCTCTCCAAGGTTATATAAGGAGGCCTTCTCACGGTGAAAGGTAGAATGGAGATTGGAGATGTGAAACTTATGATCTCATGAGTGAGATGCCATCAAAGAAATCAGTGGAGATTGATTGAGCAAAGGGGTTGGGACAAGGAGAACTGGAAGAGACTACTGTACCTTCATTCAAAGGATTGTAAGTACTTTTACTTGTTCTCATTAATATAATCAATGATTGGCCTGTTTCTTTCAAACTTGTCCTTGTTCCATATGAGTTTGTCTGTAGTAGATGGATCTATGATTGAGCTAATATTAGTAGAGTAGGAAATATTTGTACCTTTGTTTGTTTTGTAGTACCTATTAGGGATCTCAAGATCAAAGCTCAGCCTGGAATTTGCAGGGACAAACGTTGCTTATAAGGTACTTATCTTTCTCCATCTCTTTCATTCATTAGCTTGATTAGATCTAAAAGGAAGTCAATGTCCATGTTAAGAACTTTTTGTCTTGGCCTTAGGAGTCTAGAGACCAAGAGGGAATTCACTTGTCCGTAGGGGGATTTAGCTACAACAGTATGAAGACGAAGTCTTGGAGAAACATAGACTACTAGCACTTGATATAAAACTTGATATATCACTCAAGGCCACACCTGCAAGATGGTGGGGCACACACAAAGAGACAATCACCTATTGGTACCAATGTAAGCGGTTAATACGCATAAGGTTAGACACAGAATAGAAAAACAACAAGCAACAGAGGTATGATGGACAGGGGGCACCAACGAAACACTTGGAGAAGTGTAGAATGCTGTGGAAATTGACACCCCCAGAGGAGTGGCCTCATCATTTCATACACACCCTAGAGGGCATACTAGCGAACTAGTACATAGACCAGGAATTGTGTAGAGGAACTGCAACCTGGATGACATTGTAACAGAATTTCACAATCACTTTTTCATTCGAACATGAAAACCCCAACATAGATGAAGCTCTTAAATAGATAAGAGGCATGATATTCATCAAGGAACCAGAATTCAAACTCATAACAAAATAACAACAATGAAATAAACAAACAATCAAGGAACTGTTGTCATGTTACCATGTGCAAGAGGAAGCACCAAATGAAGACGATCCACATAATATTCAGACTGAAGAAGTAGAAAGTGAAAGAGAAGTAGAGGGACCATGCATAGAAGCCTAATTTATTTCCGTGTCGATCAAGCTAAAGAAAGTCAACATTGGAATAGTTGAGCATCCCAAAATGGCCAGCATTGGAGACTATTGGGATGAGCAAACAATGGAAAGCATAATAGAGTTATTGTGCGAATAAAACGACATGTTTCCCACAACATTTAAAGAGATGAAGGGTATAGCAGGAGAGCTAGGAGAGATGAAGATACCACTCAGACCCGAAGTGAGACCGATCAGAAAATGACCATACAGATTGAACCCAATATATCAGCATAAATTCAAAGATGAGATCAACAGGATGCTCGAAGCCAAAATCATAGAACCATTCGAAGAATCAAAATGGATAAGCCAAATGGTAGTGAAGGATAAAAAAAAAGGAGGGATAAGGATATGTGTCGACTTAAGGAAGTTGAACGATGCATGCCTACATGACCCATTCCCTACACCTTTCACAGATGAAGTGTTAGAGAACGTAGGTGGACTTGAAGCTTACTCATTTACTGATGGATTCTTAGGATACCATTAGATCAAGATAGCACAGGAAGACATATACAAGACCACGTTTGCGACATAATGGGGATCCTACCAGTACACAGTCATGCTGTTTGGACTGAATAACAATATTTTCCAGATTAGTCATCGCCGCGTTTGAAGAATTCATCCATCCATTCCTAGAGGTATACCTAGACGATTGGATAGTCTATAGTTTGTTGAAAGACCATGTAGAAGTCTTATGGATGATGTTAGAGAGATGTAGGCAGTGCCATATATCACTGAACATAAAGAAATGCATATTCAGAACACCGTTTGGGATACTATTGGGCCATATAGTATGCAAACAAGGCTTATTAGTAGATCCTGCAAAGATTGCAGTAATTGTTAAATTACCACCACCAAAAATAGTCCGTCAACTAAGAGAGACATTGGGACACACAGGATACTACAAGAAATTTATCAAAGGGTATGCGCAGATTACTACACCAATGGAAAAGTTGTTAAGAAAGGAAACAAAGTTTCAGTGGAATGATGAGTGCCAACACGGTCTGGATACCCTGAAGGAAAATATGGTCACTGCGCCAATATTAGTATTTCCAGACTGGGAGAAGACATTCCACGTGCATGTAGATGCATCATCCATATCGCTTGGAGATATCTTGGCGCAGCCAGGAGCGGGAGACTTGGATCACCCGATCGCATTTGCGAGCAAGAAACTATCAGAATCGAAGCAGAACTATAACACGACAGAGAGAGAAGGACTAGCTATAGTCTACGCATTCCAAAAGTGCAGACATTACTTATTGGGGAAACACTTTAAGATGTTCACAAATCACTCAAACCTTAAATACCTAGTCAACAATCTAGTGTTGGGGGGAAAATCTGTCGAAGGTTACTACTATTTCAAGAATTTGATTTTGAAGTAATATTTAAGCCAGGAAAATTGAATGTAGGAACTGACCACTTATCAAGAGTCACAAATGGAGAAGAATCTATGAATTTAGAAGACAACTTCCCAGATGCATAGTTATTCTTAGTCTAGATTACTGATGAATAATTCACAGATATCATTCAGTACTTGAGCACAAGTACTGCGCCGCAAGAATATAACACCGCATAGAAGAAAAACTTGGTATTCCACGCTGCAGACTATCAAGTGATTGTAGGACACTTATACAAAATGGATGCAGATAACATTTTGCGAAGGTAAATGTTAGAGCACGAAAGACCAAGAGTCTTAACAGAAGCTCATGAGGGAATAGAAGGAGGAAATTATGCAGGAAAATCTACCGCGCAGGACTATGGTGGCCAACCATTCACCGATACTTGAAGGAGTACTGTCAAAGATGCGATGTTTTTCAAAGGGTAGGCAAACCCAATAGAAGGGACAAAATGCCATTATGAGCACAGGTAACATTGCAGGCATTCGACAAGTGGGAAATAGACTTTGTGGGACCAATCAACCCACCAACAAAAAGAATAGGATCTAGGTACATTATCGTCGTGATGGAGTACCTAACAAGATGGGCTGAAGCCACACTAGTGAAGGATTGGAGTGCATAAACAACAACACACTTCCTAGTTGAACAAGTAATAATTTGATTTAGGTGCCCAAGAGTTTTGATGAGCGACCAAGGCACACACTTCATAAACAACACCATTAGTGCTATGACTGAAGAGTTTGAAGTCCATCATCAAAAGAGCACACCATATCACCCACAGGAAAATGGCACAGTGGAATCATTTAACAAAATCCTTGAGAATGCACTGACAAAGATCTGCAATTTCAACAGGGATGACTGGGACATCAAAATACCAACAGTATTATGGGCCTACAAGACTACGTGAAAAACATTGACAGGGAATACACCATTTAAACTGGTCTATGGCCAAGAAGTAGTGGTGCCATTATAATTTTTAGTACCAAGATTATGTGTAGAAACAATCACACATATGATATAACGAGGCACAGTACAGGAGTGACTAAATCAGTTAATGACCATGGAGGAAGACCAGATCTTAGCAGGGCTCCACCAACAAGTTCAGAAAGCAAGGGATAAAGTTTGGCATGAAAAACACATCAAGAAGAAAACCTTCAAGGAAGGAGATCTAGTATTGATGTATGACAACAAATATTTTCATCACCCGGTAAAGTTAAGAATGCACTGGATAGGACTGTGTGAAGTAAAATCTGTCACAGATGGAGGAGCTGTACAGTTGAGAGAATTATCAGGCGCATAACTCAGAGGGATGATCAATGGGAGCCGACTGAAGCTGTATAAGGATAGTCGACCACCCACCATGCAGTAAAAAAAAAAAGAAAAAAAAATGGAAACACATACTTAGGAACACAAACTTGGCGAGGAAAAGGACAACGACCAGGTAAAAAGGGAAACAAGTGAGAAACATAAAGACAACACAAGCAGTACGAAACAATGAAGTTATGCGGAATTGAATGTTGGAAAGGACTGATGGGACACCGCATTAATTGCGCCAACTAGAGACGACAAGGCAGAGTAATGGAAAGTATAAAATAATCGTAGGTGCATTGAACCCATAATAAGTTAGCGTCCTCAACAAGAGTCATGTAATTCCCATACAACACACAAACGCAGGAGCAATGAGTCTATTTGTGAAAAGAGAATATATAGAGAGCGATAGAGGATAAGGAGCACAGAGAAGTGTTCACAGAGGTCACAGAGACCATTCTAACTCAACAAACCTTCAACATTCACCACCATGGCACCTCCAAAGCAAGAAGAAGTAGACCAAAGTGCCAGACAACCCAGAGTTAGAACTAGGTCACAGGTACAATTGGAAGAAGGCAAACAACAACCACTGGAGATCATCAATATTGATGAAATCCCATCCCCAAACACAAAACCGGTGAACCCCACACTTGTAGTGGAAGAAAACCAACATCTAGCATTAGAGGGTATGAATATAGATAGACCGACATAGGTACAATAGCAGCAGAACCAAGACACAAAAACCCTGAAGGAGGCACAAACAGAGAACAACGAAGAAGCTCCAAGAGTCAATGGAACAACGACGAATCAGGAAACAACAGTCGAGCCAGATGAGTCTCAAACCATCGTGTCAGACCACCCACCAGAAGTAATAGTAGAAGATGTCACAAGCTAGCCAAAATGGTATTCCAAATTACAAATGGGAGCCGCTGGAACCTCGAACCAACCACCACTGACAAAAGACAAGCAATAGGTACCTAGGTCACCTCGCAAGCAACCTGTCACAACCCTCATTCTATCGTGTATACTAGATGGGGTATGGGTGGAATTAGGCTTGTTAGGGAAGATTGACAAGCTAAAATACTTAGACCATGATGTAGCAGACACAAACAAGTTTCTAGAATTTGCAAGGAGAGTATACTTAGAGACTGTGGGCGTAAATCCAGTTGGGGAACCGATTCATCAATCACTCCAATGGGAAACAAGATTGGAGAAAACATGTATTTTAGGTCTACTAGACCTACCACACTTTGGCAGAGGACAGTATGCAAGAGGGTGCGTCAAACAATTGTTGGAAGCCACACATGGTAGGGACATATGGCTGGACAAGCTAGTCTCGATATACCTAGATCTTATTGTTATCATAATAGGGTTTCCATCCCAAGGCATGGATCCCGCGCAGTTTCTTGAAAACAAATACAAGGAGAAATCACTAGTGGAAGAGATGAAGAAGAAGTATGATACTGATAAGGGGACACGAGGAATCATTATCAAGAGGATCAACGATGTCACAACACAAATGGGTGAAAAAATCTTAGCTTGTAAGCTGCTAAGAAAATGCCGCAGGGAGGAAGTTCCGGCTGGGGTTGTCGTAGTTGTAGCTCAGTGTACCGAGGGAACCATAGTGATCTGGGCACCCCATCTTTTGAACTTGTTCTTGGATGTCTACAAAGATGCGCAGGATATAGGAACATAGTTTCACTATTCATGGCTAATCATGTTAATAGCCTTTATGGGATGGAGGGAACCAAGATATGTAAGTTTTGTTACCAGACCCAAACCTAATCAGGGAGAGAGATATTTATTTCTGAAATCCACATCGGATGATAGGAACAAAAGGATGAACGAGTCCATATTTGAAGGATACCTATGCAATTTGTAGAAATCCATCAATAACATGTGGAGAATAACACTAGAGTCTATCGTGCGGTATCAAGACATCGTCAACTTCAAGGACACATGACATGCGATGTGGATATAGGCATGGAAGGACCCTGATAAGAAATGGATACAAATGCACTACTGTGTCACAGAGGGAAACATCAACATAGTGATCAAAGACTGGGAAGATGAATGGAAGATTCCAGTCCTCACCCAAGACTTGTCAAAAAGGACAGTGGAAGAAGAGGCAGGGCAGGGAGAAACACAACCTCAAGAAGTCCCAGTTCCCAAGAAACAGAGGATGGGCCAAGCAAAGAAAAAGTAGACAAATGAAGGGACAACTAAGATAAGGACTCATAAGGGGAAAAAATAACACTATGCAACCGGCTCAAGTGCAGTAGAAATAGGCCGAGGCAGCGCAGGGGACTGCACCAAGTCCCAACTCACAGGAAATAGGTGGGAACAAGAGGCCAACCACACAGATAGGAGGAGCATGCAAGAATATGAAAGCACAAATAACACCTCCAGACTATATGATCACAGAGGATGATGGAGAAATGATAGCCCGAATGGTCTAGGATTGTCTATCCGAGGATTTTGACAATGCTGTGCACCAAAGGGACATGATTCAAGAGGAGTTGATAAGCATGTGGTAGTTCCTCAAGAAAATTGGGGAAGTACAAAAAGTAGGAAATAACATGGAAACAAGGCCATCAACATCGTAGACAGAGGAAACATTGGAAGAAGGACAACGAGATACACTTCATACAATACCGCAACTGAGCGCAATATTCCACATCACACCCAGTATGCTACGCATGGATGAGATCGTGGGGAAGACAACCCTAAAGGACTTAGCCCAAATCCAATTGGTATTGCCGCAAATACCATCCAAAGCTCTACACAATTTGTAGGTTAGCGTTACCCATGAGGTACAGTCTCGTGCACATACAAACTTAGCTGAATTGCAGCAGGCAACAGAGAAGTGGGACACGTTGGAAATAATATATGAGAATATTAAGTTTGAAACCCAAGAGGAGAGGGAGCACGTGAACAGACTGGAACTAAAAGTGGTAGGAACTTATGAGAATATCCCAAAGACCGCATAGACAGATGAAATCACAACAATAGAAAAGATTGATCAGATTGCATAGGAAATCGATCAATATCAGAAGGAGATTGAGAATCTTCGAGAGCAACTCACACCAACCACTCCACCAACAACAAAGGAGCAAAGGAAGCAGGAGGTAATGATGTAGTTGCAGAATATAGAGAAACAAGTCACCACAACAACTCATTTGTTCGATAAAGAAACACAGCTTTAGAAAAACTTAGAAGAGGATTAGAAATTCCAGAAGTGGGACAAGGAAGAAGAAAGGATAAGTGTAGCTATCGAGGACCTCAAAGACAATGTCCATCATAGAGCACATCAAAGGGGCACAGGACATGAAGAAAATGTAGGCATAACTCACCATTGCGCAAACACATAAGAAGGAGCATCAGGCTCAAATGGAACCATTTCAAGAGCGGGTAGCAGAAGTCCTAGCACAGGCAGAGGAAGACAAGACACATATAGCATAGACCCAGGAAGAGTGTGCAGAATTGATCAGTGAGAAAATTGCAGTCTAGATAGCGGACACACTCAAGGAGAAGACTACGCAGGCGCAGGCACAGGTAGTCGAGCTCAAGGAAAAGTTCTAGGAGGTCACCAAGGAGATCAAATATTTTTGTTATGTGGCTCGGGATGAGCCACATGTCAGTGTTGGGGGGCTGTTGGAAGCAGGACAAAGAGAAAAGAAAGATGATTTTTGGGAAAGAAGGCATGCATGAGGAAAGCGACAGCTGGAAGGAAGAGCAACACATGCACACACAGGGAAGACCTAACGATGTTAGGGTTAGGGTTTTTGCAGCATAGTGTAATGGTTGAAGAGATAGAAACATATAAATATAGATACCAAGGTATCATAGACGGGTTCAGAGTATTATCGAGTTTATCTAGTTATCTATGCGTTGATGCGATATGTAATATTTTTGTAAGGTAGCTAGAGAGGTAGTGGGAGGGCCCAGAGGTTCCATAGTGATAATAGTGGAGGTCATTCAATGTAATGTGGACTAGATCCACTATATTATTAAATAAGGCCCACTATGGTAGTAAGATATAATAAATGGGTAATTAGATATAATAAATGTATATGGAGAAAAAAAAAGAGGGCCGTGAAATTCTCGAAGTTTTTGGTATATTTTTGTGAAAAATTTGAGGAAAAGGGTTGTAAATCTGAGTTCCTCTCAGAAAAACATCCAAGTTGAAAAAAAAAATCATCCGAAATGGAGTCTGTGAAGTCAAGATATTGAAGTTTTAAAATCTGCAAATTTTCAGGATTTTTTCCGCGGACGGCGGCGATATTTTTTTTTAATTTCTGTAGCATTTGGATGCCGAATTTGCCCAAATAAATTACAGATCTGAGTTCCTCTCACAATTTCACCCAATTTCAAAAAAACAAATCAGCCAAAATGGAGTCCGGGAAGTGAAGTTATGAGCATTTTAACTTCAACAGTTTTTTAGGGTTTTTCCAGAAAAAACCGCGATTTTCTGCCGAAACTTATTGAGTCTATTTTTTGGGTTTTTTCGTGATGGATGCAGGAATGAAGAGTTCATAGGGTGTTCATATGGCTATTTTCTCTCAAACCATGAAAGAAATTATTGAATCATTCAAAGCCCAATTGTTTCTCACATTGGATGATAAATTGGATGCAATTGTACATGGCCTCACAGACGACCTCACATACAGACTCAATGATAGTTTTCGTAGTATTCAATATTCATTGAATAACATGAAGGAGAGATTTCTTATGGAGGGCCTCAGGGATGAATATAATCAAGAAATATATGCTTGGTATGATTTTGAGGCCGATTGTGATGATTGGTATATGG
>JASDQU011028663.1:32483-42901 GCA_032191745.1 Picea mariana | reverse complement strand
TTATGAGTCTCGACCCTGTAATGTCATTGTTACTTGGGGGGTCATCTCTATAGAATACCAGAGGTAGTCACGACTACTGTTCCACCTAAAAAGTTCCGCAAGGTAGTATATCATACTACAAAATTCAACTTCTTCACAATCTGTTCAAAAGGGGAACAGAAGGACACTGCAACCACTACAGTTTCGCCCCAAGCACCTTCTATCCAACAGAAGAAGGTCGGAAAGGTTGCAACAAAGTGCAAAGAGTCCTTCTTCACACCATCCTCTCATGTATCCCAACTTGTTGAACAGCCTCAAACTCAACAGGTTCGTGACAAACTTCCACAAACTGAGCAACGCGACGTCTCCAGCAAGGCAAGCAACTCACCAAGATGCAGATTCAGTAAACGCTTTTCCCTCTCCCCCGGGAACTCAACGCAATAGAGACCATTTCTTCATAAGGAGGGAGGATTGATCGAGGTGGATATCGGTGGCCACCCACCTTTTTCGACTGGCTCAAAACAATTTTCTGGCAAATTTGGCAATTTACTATTTTTAGCAGTTTTTAACTTCCGGGGCCATTTTGAGGACCCAAATGAAGGTTTTTCGAGATCAAGGTTCTCAATTATATCCAAAGGCATGATTGATCCCCCAAAATGAATATCCTTTATTATACCTTTCCAACAAGCTATCATACGCCTAAAATGGAGATCGTATGCAAAAGTTACGACCCCGGGAAGGTGATGTACTAACTTACCCAATCGGGGCCCACATGACTTTTGGTGCTTCATCTCCTAGGATTAGGTTTTTGGATGTCTATGGTTTTTGGTATTCCTGTTTATTGTAAAAATTTCTTTAGAGCCTCATTGTAATCATCTTCTTGTGAATGCGAGTAGCCGTCACATCTCTTCTCGGAGATAAGCTGCCATCATTCTAGTGCGTCTTTCACTCTGTATTTTTACAGTCTCTGCACATTTCTTTCATTAATAGAAATCGTGTATTACTGTATATCTTTGTTTATGGTTGCATCTTTGATAAATTTCTGTTATATTATTGAATATATGCGATATCTTTGTGCATTTCTTTGTTATATCTCCGCTCTCATTCGTGCCGAAAATAATCCGGATCAATTCAAGAAACAATTGTATCCCATGCTTCACTTACCTTGTACATGGTAACCCTTTAGGATCCTAGAACACCTCTTTGTATGCATATAAAATATCCTCCAAATGATTTTTCTTATCATTAGTACAACCCTCCATATATTCATTTACTTTTGTCGATTCATCTCTTGGTTGATTTTCTCTTAAGAAGAGTAATACAAACTTCCTACTAGAATTGATCAATTTCTTAGCTTGTGTTGCTACAGTCTTTATGCCTAGCTCAATAGTATGGGTTCCCTATTTGAAACAATGTGAGGTCTAATTGAGACTTTACATATGGGAGAACCTTATTGTTAAACATGGCACTTGGCCCAAACAATAGCTTGGTTAGCACTTCCCACAGAGACCTTTTGTTTACCTTTGTGTGCATTGACGATGAAGGACTTCCCAAATTTGATCAGGTGGTACTAACTTTCTTTCTTCATGAAGATTGCATCCCTAATGTACATATAGGGGCTTCCAAAAAAACATTAGCACACAGTTAAGGATAATTTAAAATATGAAACAATAAATTAAAATACAAAAGAATAATACATATTAAAATTACTAATGGGATGGTAACTAATAAACATTCCATATAATATGTTGAGTGATATTATCCATATATTTCTTTTATTTTCTTGACATCATCCATATAAATGGAATTATTAGTGGGGTGAAAATTAAAAAACATGTAATATGACATGTTAATCATTTTTTTCCCTTCTTCTTCTTCTAAAGTAGGAAACATATTACAATACCCAGAGTTATTATCTTAGTCTTTACTGATACAATCTCAAAACCTCAATGTGCAATTTCATCAATGTGTGTAAAGGAAACTTGGCCACCTGAAATAACCTATCAGTGGTTTGTATGGAGGAAGACTTCTACTCTTGTTATATATCTTTGGTCTGTTGATTGTCGAGATTGATTATATTCATGATTCAGAGGTTTGTTTCAGTCGTGCTTGGACCTCATTCCCTAATATGGTGTGTGAGGGGGCCTTTCCCCCAAAAAACCTTTGCCAAGGAGTCTAGGGGGGAGGCGACAAATTTTTGTACCCCCCCAACAATATCCCACTTGGAGACTGATCACAACAACTCCACTTCTATTGTAAATTTTGGAATATGATCTACCCTTGGACTTGGAAGATTTCTCATCTTCAGCTTTATGCTTGAAGGCCAACTAAAACTAAGTAGGAACTCAATTTTTCCCTGGTTACTACCTTTGTTAACATGTCTGCAAGATTCTGGCTAGTATGTATCTTTTCCAGCTTCAAATGTCCATCTTCCAAGATGAATCATATGAAATGGTACCTGAGCTATATATGGTTAGTGTTGTTATTCTCATACCAAGGATATTTTTGTAGCACCCAAATCCTTCATTGCAAATGAATTAAGTAATTTATTTTTTAGCACATTCATATCTTGCATGTTATTCCCTACAAAAAGCATGTCATCTACATACAATAGCAAGATAATATAACTTCCATTCTCTATCCTTTTAAAATAAACAAAGTGATTAGAATGACATCTACTATAACCTTGTTATGTCATAAAATTGTCAAACTTCAAATACCACTGCCTCGGAGCTTGCTTTAGGCCATACCATCTCTTCTTCAACCTGCATACTAAATTCTCTTTTCCTTTGACCTCATACCCTTGTGGTTGTTGCATATAAATCTCTTCCTCCAAATCCCCATGAAGAAAAGATGTTTTTACATCTAACTGTTCAAGATGAAAATCTTGTACTACCAAAAGACTTAAAATAGTCCTAATTAAAGTCATTTTAACAATCAGAGAAAATATTTCACCAAAATATATACCTTTCTTTTGTGCAAAACCATTTACAACAAGTCTACTCTTGTACCAGGTTTTGCCTCCATATTCTTCTTTCAACCTGTAAACCCATTTATTCTGCAATGTTATTTTTCCTGTAGGAAACTGAACCAAGTCCCAAGTATGGTTATTTACCAAGTAATCCATTTCCTCTTTCATTCCTTTATCCCACTTCTTTTTATTGTCTACCTACATCGCCTCTTCATAACTTTATGATTCACCAGAATGAGTCAACAGTAAATAATACAATGAAGGAGAGTATGCTTTGAGGGGTCTACTTAGCCTGATATATATTCTAACAATACTCGCAGGAGTTTGAGGTATCTACTGCTCCTATTGTTGTACATTTTGATTATCTGGTATTCTTTGGAGTTTCATTTTCTTTGATTTCATCAAGCATCATGTATTTTATTTTATTTTCTCATTTCTTTTCGTGCAACTGATATTTGTACATGACCTTATCATTGAATATGACATCTCTACTTCTAATTATTTTGTAATTTTCATAATCCCATAAACGATAACTGAAATCATTAACATCGTATCCAATAAAGGTACACTTATTGCATTTTGCTTCAATCTTTGTTCTATTTTCTTTATCAATAAGGACAAATGCTTCACAACCGAAAGTCTTCATAAATGAATAGTTTACCTTTTTAGCTATCCATGCCTCCTCTGGAATGCCACCATCCAAATATCTTGAAGTTCCCCTGTTTATTAAGTAAATAACAATATCTACAACATATGTCGAGACTTGTAAGGGAAACCCAACATGAAATCTCATACTCCTTTCACATTCCATGATTTTCCTGTTCATCCTTTCCGACACAACATTTTCTTATGGTGTTCCTCGAACTTTCTTCTCTCTACAAATCCCATGGTATGAACAATAATCATCACACTCTTTTCTGCAATATTCACCTCCATTGTATGATCTTATACACTTCAACTTTTTTCCTGTCTCATTCTCAACCAAAGCTTTCCATTTCTTAAAAGTGTCAAAAACATGATATATTTTTTGAATGTAATAAGCCTAAGTTTTTCTAGTTGCAACATCAACAAAATTAACATAATAATGAGAGCCACCAAGAGATGATACCTAAGTTGGTCTCCATACATCTGTATACACAAGCTCCAACTTTTCATTCTTCTTTTCTTTTTTGACCCGACGAAATCAGACTCTCTTATGTTGTCCTTGAACACAGTGCTCACAAAAATCCAAATCAACTTGTTTAAGATCTGGCAACAAATTCCTTTTGTGAAGTATCTGCATCCCCTTCTCATTCATGTGTCCAAGCCTATGATTCCATAGTGTTTTATCCACTCCTGTAGAAGCTAAATATATATAAGAGTCAACATTAATAGTAAATAAATACAATGTTCCTACCTTCTCCCATTTTTCCATTACCAACGTTGGAGTAGGCTATTTTGGGAAATGCACAACAATTTTGGAGGTCAGTTCGAGTGTGCATCGAAAAATAAAGAAAGAAGTGTGCTAGGAAAGAAGGAAAAGAAGCACGAGGAAAGAGGAAAGTCAGAGGCATAAGAAGGACTACGCAACGAGGAAAATTTTGGATCATGGATCAGTCGCGCACGGGAGGTTTTAATGTGGACAAACCTAATCCGCTTAGGGTTAGGGTTTTGGCTCTTTATCGTAAGGGTTTTTACCCATTTTGGTAGTATAAATAGGAATTGTAAGATATAAGGATATATGTGTGTCTATGTTTTGAGCATGTTTTGGAGTATCTTTGAGAACCTTTTTTAGTTTTGAGTCGCAGTTACTAGTTTTGGTTGAGAGATGTGGAGCTCATATTGATTCATTTTTGGATACTATGGACTGTAATTGAGGGTCAGGTCACAATATGTGGAGTTTGGTGCAACACTAGTTAGCCTCACTATTACTAAACTTATGATTTAATGCGCGTAGCGCAATATTTTGAGTAAGATGAATAATGAGGTAAAGAATTCCAAATCTTTAAGGACATAGCATAGGGGGGTGAACCATGGTAAAATACCATTTAAATGTATGGAATATCCTATTTATCTTTTAGATCAAAAAGATCAATTAATTGTTAACCAATCTGAATTAGGCATTAACACTCATTCACAGTTTGGTTTAAGCTTTCATGATGATCTTCAAAACTTACGAGTTGTAGAAACACAACATTGTTTTCCAACTTCGTTAATTTTGTTAGATCAAGAGAAACATGATATCTTGAAAAATTAAATTGTCCCTCCTGATAATACTTCAATGTCTTCTTCTGATGATAACAAAACTTTAAATAAATATAGTGGTCATAATATCCAACACACTACAACTATTTCAAAAGAGAAAGGAATCGAATATAATATTTGTGATTACTGCATCAAGTTGTCTGGTGATCCTATTATTGGTGAGGGGAAGCTAGAAAATAAGAATCATGCCATTATTTTCACTCGTAGAGAATCTCTTCAAACAGTCGATATGAACCAATACATATATATAGAAGAATCTTTCAAAAGAAACTAGCTTCTGCAAGAATTTATTCAGAAACATGGTGAACGATGCCCAACAATACTTGACCTTAGAGAACGTATTTTGATAGGAAGTAATTCATCACTTGCTTGGTTCATGTAAAATAGTTTTTTTTTTACCATTGGACAATAACTGCTAGCAATCCTTCTTAAGGATTCAATTCTACACTACAGAAAGTAAATGTAACTCTTGAAAGAGGAGTTCACACCCTGAGTCTCTCTCTGTTGGAGATTTGAGTGAGTTTAAGGTAATATCGGGAAGGAGGTCGAATCCCTTCAAGTCATCCAGGGGCCACGACAGGCTGAAAAATAAGGCAAGTAAAAAGAAGTACACCGTAGGAGGAAGGGACAAAGAGTGTGAGTCGGTTGAGCGGAAGGAACCTTCAGGTTCGTATACCAAGGGAAGGGTATGCCAAGACCATAGAAGGGAATTCAATGACAACATTGACGAGTTTGTAGGGAAAAAAAACTTTCTAGGGGAAGAACAAAGTGAATCCAGAATCAACCAATCAAAATCAAATCTGGGAGACAACATCAACATACTGTGTACAATATTTTATCACCAGCCAGGAAAAATTGTCCAATGCCATACAACTTATAAGTGCAAAGTATTACAACACCAAGGAGAACTTGCGCTTACAGTAAAACTTACAATGCATAATATTTACACGACCATAAAGAGATGAAATACTAATTTATCACTAAAGAAACAATCGTCCCATGTGTAAGTGTATATAGATTAGCTTCCTTCCCTCCATTAGATTATAATAATAAACTAAAACTTAATATGAACAAGCTGATAAAATCACCATAACTAGACATATGCAAGGAAAACTCAACACAAAATAATTGTCATCTGAAAACCATAACCATGCAAGCATAAAACTAAATTTTAATACAATTACATATTAAATCAGAATACTGTAACCGATGTTGGCTTGTTGATGTCTTTGGAGGTAGGCAATCCTCCTCACTCTTGCTTGCTAATCGTTGAGACCTCACTGGTACCTCTTAGCCAACTCTAGGGGTACTCTTCTTCCCCTTGAGACCCCCAAGCCGCAAAGGGGCCACACACACAAACCAGAGAAGGATATCTCCCAGCTCACCTCACAAGGTTGAACTACCACTTTCTATCAAGCTGGGTATCCCAACTCCCACAAGAAAAACCAGTCAAGGATAATTTGGCAACGTAACCTTACGCAAACTAGTCGTGATCCATTCCCCTTATCTGCCATTTAGTGACTAGTTTCCAAATGCACATTAAATATTTTTTGTTAAATTTTTATTAGGAATATTCCCCCCCTTACACTTGTCACCCGATCCATTAGTTGCATCGAAAATTCATTTAATTAAATTGATTAAATTTCCCATTTCCCTCACCCACCTAAAAGCGTTCCTAAAAACGCTCCTCGATATCCCTTTATTCCCTCACATTCCCTTAATGAATAATTCCTTTCTTAAATCTTAGTTGAGTTCATTTTAAGAATTTCTCTATACTAGACTCCTATGTTCCACATTCCCTTTGCAATTAAATCCCCCTTTTGTCTAAGTTTGAATTTAGCAAGTTTTTCACATAAACAGAAATTAATCCTTTGAATAATTTAATCATCCATTTAATTATAAACTTGATTTCCCCCCCTTTTAATTCTAATTTGATTTCTCCTCCTATTTAATTCTAATTTGATCTTCCCCCCTTTTATTAGTTACTTAATTTAATTTTTTTCCTCATTTCCTACTTAGACCTAGGCTTAGAAATTTTTTAAGGGAAAAGTTATAATTAATATACTTTACTCATGCAACAATTATCTTAAGGCTGACCAGGTCAAAATGTGATATTTTTTTCTAGGTACCTAGGTTCATTGACTCACCAATGTTAAAACCGCGACGTGCCCTTCAAGACACACTATGTGCTGCAAGGGTGCCACTCACCTTCATTCAAGTTCCATATATGCGACGTGCCCTTGAAGACGTGCTACGTGCTCCAAGGATGCCACTCACCTTTTGACTGATTTTGGTAGACGTCAAGCCCTTGGAGTCAATACTCCATTAGATGACCTTGTGGGAGACTATGGGACTCTAAGGAATAAATACCCTACCTTATTGTGCACCCCTTAGAATCTTCGTGAGCGACTGTCTCAGTCTTCCCTCACGACATTGTGGATCTCTCAAACTAGGTAATCGTTAAACTATAGTTCAAGCCATGACGAGAGTGCTAGTAGGTTGTGGCAGGGATGTTGCCACACCTCTCCCTCAATATCTCTGGTTGTCGTTCATGACCCCTTTACTCGAAATGTGAGTCGTATTAGCAAGCTATCGTCATCCTTCATCCATCAAGTAAACATGTCAATGATCCAAAATCAACATCATAATTTACCAGTCATATGCCATATATGCAATAAAAAAAATAATCAAACCATAAACAGTCCCCTCCCTAACCCAATATGGAGTCCAAGGAGGTCCATCAATGCCATCAACATCCTCAATCAGTCCAGATTCATGCACACTCAGGAGAAACTAGTCAATAGCACCCGTCGATACAAATATAATCAAATAACATATCATCATATCCAGAACATCATCATAATCCATAAGAAAAGTAGTCAATCATATAAGGAACTGGATCACTTGCATGAAAGTGTCCTCAAAGAATAATTCCAATCAGGTGTGCACAAGAGTAGGATATTACATACACCCCCTCTTTTTTTAAACTTCGTTCCAAAGTTTCACAGTATACAAGTGCAAAATTAAAGTATTTGACAATATCTAAGGGTCTAGCTGTAAAAAAAAATGGAAAATGAGGAAGCATATCATATGCGGCCTCCCAGGTAGCTGAGTGTGGACTATAATCGTGCTACTGGACCTTGACCTGATCAACAGTTCGATGTTGTAGATGTCGAATGCGACTGTCTAGAAAGAGGATTGGCTCCACCGTGAGCGCACTCTCGCCCAACATCCACCAAGAACTCAAGTCAATCACATGCGTAGGATCACTCACCTAAAATTGCACACAAATACAAGATAATATCAAACAACACCTCAAGGACTGAGGCACATTTAGTCATTAGGCCCTTCATAAGTATGGTCAACATGATGCACATCGACAAACCCTTATGTCAATCCTTCTCTTCTTCCATCCACTTTTGTATCATTTGTAATTGTTCTTTAAATTCTTGGATCACTTCTCGTCCTACAAGGATCCCATCCTCAAGTCAATCCAAACTCAAAGGCATCTAACATGGTTTCCCATCAAGAAACTCAAATGGCATCATATTAATGGTGCTTTGATGGTTGTTGTTGCACGCAAACATGACCAACGGACAAAACTATTCCCAACGTTTTTGTTGGTCCAACACACACATATGAAACACAACCTTCCCAAATTGGTTCGTTCCTTTGGTCATCCTATCTATCTCAAGGACATGTTGTACTAAAGTTCAGTTGTGTTCCCAAGGACTCTTGGGAAAGTCGTCCAAAATCGTCTTGCAAACACCGAATTCCTTATTGGATATGATTCCTGTGGTACGTATGGACGTCTCAAAATATTAATGATGTAAAATCTAGATATACATGGAACCTGATGTGTCGTATGCATAGGGTCAAAATGTGACCTCTTTCTCAGAGTTTCAACTATCATGAAAATCGAGTCATGCCTCCTAGTCATCAGCGAAAATTTCCCCAAGAATTCCATTTGAATGACCTCTTATTTTGATTCTATAATAGCGAGTGGTCATAACAATCTTGTTGGATGTTTATGTTCAGGATTCACCTATCGACCTTCTATACATCTTGCCATGAAGTTGACGATGTCTGTCTGTATCCCTTCCAGAAGAATAAGGGCTTAAGGTCTTTCGTCACCTTCATGACTCCTGAAGGAGCCATGTACACTGCTCTATGAGATTCACAGAAGATCAAAACTTCTCAATTCGTCACTGGGCTGTAATTAAATCCGATTATTATATCTCGATGATCCTTCATTGTCCACAGTATATCCCTCAAATTTGGTACCAACATGGTGTCTTGTCCAATAGAATTCCTTAACCTTTTTATACCAATCATCGTCGCGCTATAGTTAAATTAATTTCATGAAGATTCATTCGAAGAGGCACCACCGATAATAAGCGCGGTCTTCAACTCAATTCATCCGCCTCTATTCACTGTTCCTTTTATGTGGGTAATCTCAAAATCGTACTCGCTAAGCAATTTTGACCAATGCCTTTGCCGTGCGTTCAAGTCACTTGGCGTAATCAAGTGTTGTGAACCACTGTGGTCCATTTTTTTTCGAAATTTAATCCTATTAGGTAGTGTCCCCACACTCTCAGGGCATACACAGTGTCTAATAAATCCAAGTCATGCATTGCATATTTATCCTCATGATTTCTTAACTTTATCGAGATGTAAGCGATCACTCGACTGTCTTGTACCAAGACTGCACCTAAGCCTCCTAGGATGTGTTGGTGCATACCAATAATTTCTCTTCCATGTTAGGGACTTTTAGTATTGGTTTTTTCGTCAACAGCCCCTTGAGCCTTTTAAATGCTTCTGCGCATTTCTCATTCCATAAAAACTTCTTGTTCTTCTTCTACAACTACGTAATCGGATTTTCTATCTTCGAAAAACCCTCGAAAAACCATCGATAATATCTCGCTAAACCCATGAAGCTACGTACTTCTGGGACATTCGTAGGCACAGCAAATTCCATGATATCCTCTACCTTCGTTGGATCCACATCGATTCCTTCATCGGAGATAACATGCCATATGTAATAAATCCTCGATATCTTTGCGACCACATCCGGTATTTTTTTCTCTCATGAAACTATAGTACGAATCGTAATTTTTTTTCTTGATCTTCTGTCATCCGAGAAAATATCAAATATCATCAAGGAATACTCGATGGTAGTCAAGAAGAGTCTCCATGACCCATCCTTCTTCCGTATGAAATTAAC
>JASDQU011028663.1:11627-24560 GCA_032191745.1 Picea mariana | reverse complement strand
AAATCAGAAGTACACAAAATCAAAACAACAAAAGAAAACTTTTCAAGAAACGATTTTGGCCAAAGATGAATTTGAGCTTTTTGATCCACTAGCATCTCACTATAAAATAAAGGAAGAACTAAATCATATAAAATATCATGTGTGATCAAGTTCTTTTCTTAAGATAGTGATGCATGAGATGCTACTTTGACCAAGCATTATTATTATAAATAAAAGAGACTAAAAGAAAATAGAAAAATCCTTATTAAGATGAATGCAGTCCTACTCGTGGCACCTTGGGTCAGGGTTGAATTGATAGTTCAAATTTACTTATCTCTTTACATTCCATTTAAAATTTTCATGATGATACTGCATTTTGAAAGAAATATTCAACGAAAAACAAAGAGAAAAATATTTAAAGTGGACTTCCTTGACAACATTCATATATGGTTCTCTTGGTGTGCCCACTTGTGTTCATAACTACATTATTACAAGAAAAACTGAGAAATAAAACTAAAAGAAAACCTACTCCTAAACCTACTCTAACTACTAAACAAATAAAAAATACTAAGTGAAGTCATGTAGCCATTAGAGTAACTCCAATCCTGCAATGGAAACAAGATCAAATATTACTAACAAGAATGGTAGTATATCGAAAAATAACAAAAATATATCATACTTACATTTACCATCATCATTAAAAAACAAAGCAAGCATGACCTTACCATTCCCTTGAACATTCTTTTTGTATGAATCCTCCAGCCATTCTGCAATTTTGTCATTATATGGGTCACAAAAATATGAAAAAATGAGATTGTGAAGCTTGTGAGAGTTATGGGGACTTGACATAACCATCGGCCTAGACCGAAGTGCCCCATCCTCCCGACAATTTTCCTTTCATTCCATATTTTCTCCATCTGAAGGATGTAAAATGATTGTGTTAAAGTTACCTCCTTGATCACTTAATAAAGTGAAGATAATCTTATCATTCCATGGAAATTTTTGAGATATGAATACTCCAACCAATCTGCAACCCTATCATAATACATGCAATTACTAACATGGGATTGTTCGAAAGAATTCACATATGAAAAATATTCCTGATGAGAATAAAGCATTAGACTATCAAGGAAAGAATCTTGTAAAAAGGTTGGATCAAGATGGTGAGAACTTATCGTGATTATCGATCGGAAAAGAAATGTATCATTTTCTTTAAACTTTCCATTGAGCTTAAATACTTCAAGATTAACTATTTGAGGTGGACTAACTGGAATGACCAACAATTTTGAATAATCATCATTGGTAATAATATTTGGACGTTTATACTTTTCAACCTCAAATACTTTTCAAACTAGATTCTTCTTTAATCAAAAATTGAGATGAATCAATGGAAGATGCAATTTGAGACTCTTTCAAGTCATTTCTTGATTTACCCACAGATAATTGATGAGAATAAGAATTGATAATTTCATGGGTAGAATTATTTTTCTCTTTATCTTTTATTTGCTAATCTCTTTGTACCTTATTATATAATGTTGAATTCTCTCCAAGGCAATATGGAACATGCAATTGCACAACATTAGGATAAAAAATATTGGGGTACAAGGAATAATATGTAGAAGAATTGAGGAGACGAAATGCATATCTTGAAATGATAGGTATATACGTTTCAAAATATGGTTTTGTTCCCTCTTCTTGTATAAACTGATCAACCTCTATTGTATTCTATTTTAAAGAATATGAGACAGTTTCTAAGAGACAATTTGGTTCATTATGTAAGGGAAAATTTGAGAGCAAGTCACTAGAGATAGAAGGTTGATTAATAGTCTGCCTAATGATTTTGTCTCCCACTGATTGATCATGGATATGTTCAACTAAATTAGGGGAATATCTATCATCCACATGATTATCAACTTCACATTCAACCTCTTTTACTTTAGAAACTGTTATAAAATCTATGAGAGTGTGACAACTGTCATCTTTTAAAGTAAAGGTTCCTTCTTCGACAGGAGGAGACATTGTTTGCAAAGAATTATTAGATGTGACAATTGCATTATGTGGCTCATGATTTTCCAAAATGAAAGAAGTCGACAAAAATTGTGGTGCTTCAAAATCTTCAAGATCAACATGAAAATTTGAACCATATTGAGATTGAGTGTTAGTGCTCAATTCAGATTGGTTAACAATTAGTTGATCTTGCTTGTCTGAGAGAGAAACGAGATATTCAAACCACTCATTAATAAGTGACATTTCTTTCAAAGGGAATCTAGTACAAACATGGATTAACCTAATTCCAAAATCATTGAATGATTCACCATTTTCTTTCCTTAAGCAACTTAATTCTTCACTTAATTCATCATGATCATAGTTGCTAAAATCTGATAAAAACTCAAATACAAACTCAGACAAAGAATGAAGAGAATTAGCCCAAAAATATTCAAACCAAATTTTAACCCGACCTCGGAAAGTGAGAGCAAACAATTTGCATGTAACATTACAATCGGTGATCTTATGTCTTAAAAACTTATAAAAAAACTTAGAAATATGGTCTACTGCAGATGTGTTCCCTTCACCATCAAAGGTGAGTTTTGAAAAGAGATCATTTGTCTTGTTGGAAATAACTGGTAGTGAGACATTAAAAGCATGTTCCGACACAATGATTTGGGCAGGAGCCATTACGAATTTGAAGAAATTGACTCCAAATAGTTAGGCTGCCTTGTAGTACATTATAAGATGATACATAAGAAAGATTTATAAATATGGAATTATGAAAAGATGAGGGGTGAAACATTTAATCATCAAATTTACCTCGACCCTCCTTCTAGTGCCATTTTTTTATGGGCAAATTTTACATGTCATCAACTGGAAGAATAGATCCAGTCCGAGGTTGTCTAAATAACCCAAGCTATTTGGTGTAACCTATTTTGATGGGTTTAATGGCTTTGTTAGCCAACTAGGGTCCTAAAGATAGAAAAATGAAATAAACTAACTAAATAAAAGATTCTAACAATCGACACAATAATTACAAATATTTATCTAAGAATGTGAATATACAAATGATTATGAACAGTTTATATACAGTTTACAAGGTTTGCATGAAATCTTGCGAAAATGATTGTTTGATAAAGTTTTTGAAACAAATATGAACAACACTTCTTTTTGTTTTTTTTTTAAGATATTAAACAAGTAAATACTAAATGAATACGATTGAAACAATGACACAAAAATCGTCAAAGCTAATTAATGTAATCATTGTTTCATTCATAAACAACTTAACTAAATAACACACAGAATAACCTGTAGCTGATCAACGAAACTGGTATTATCTTTCTGTGTTGTATGAGCTCCTTCCTGTATTGTTGTTAAGGGAAACCTATAATAGAAAAATACTAGCACTTCCAGAATACATTCAAAGAAGTATTTGATATTGGAGTAAATTGATAACAACAGAAAGACATCTAATAAAAAAAATCATGTGATCTTAAGATGATCGATATTAAAGAATGAGAGAAAACTTAGATCTGAATATTGATATTATCCAACATTTAACATTAAGAATTAATTCAAAAATAATCAAATGATAGATCAATCACACATAAAAAATGGAATAAGAAATTATGGACAACATATAACATTTAACAGTATGAAAATACCATATGATGACAAGCTAAAGCTAAAATCAACCATAATAACATTTTCATAATACAAAAATAATGAAAGAACGAAATGGAATAAGAATCACACAGGTCTAAAGCCAAAGATGAATTTATTTCCCATATTCTTTCTCAAAATCACATGCCCATATTGTAGTCCTGGAAGAATTTTTAAGATAATAGACTCTTAAAGATTGAAAAAATTAATACATAAATGATAACAATTAACCATGTATTGATAAAATAGACTAAAACTAATTTAAATCAATGCATAATCAATTATTCAAAGAATATGAAGATATTATAATGAAAATAAAACCATTTTACTCGCAGGACAAAAGCCATTAAGCAACCTGAAATTCCATATTCTTCTTTGAAAATACTCGTCCATTCTCCCAAAGATTCCAACCATTTGTTACTCCATTTGAAAAGAAGAAAGTTTACAAAATAAATAATATACAAAAGAGAAAGGATTAAAATCCTCCTCTCAATTTCTTGGATCCCATGGCTCTGATCTTTCTCTTATATTTATACAACGAATGAACAGTCTGGGCATCACTATTAATTTTCACCACCTGAAATTTGTCACGTAAAGAGACATCAATATCTCTCAAATCATGCATTGTTTGGGGAAAATTGCTCCGTGGAAGGTAAATGGGTCCATTTGGGTTTTGGGTTTTCAACCGTTTCTTCAAATTCCTCATGGTTTGGCTGCAACTAGTCCTGCAAAAACGTCTATCTAATCTTGACGTCTTTCCAAATTTTATTTGTTGTTGCTCATAAAATTATTTGTAGCAATCCAATATTATTTTTGGATCAATCATCTTGAACGTATTTGGACAATAAAATAAAGCCATGATCATATCCTTATCAAATATTTGATAATAGAAAGCTATGAAACAAAAATAAACCTAAATTAATAACCTAATGATTGTGAATAAAACAAAATCTAGAACAACAAAATAAAAAATGAATTTAAACTAACTATAAGGTATAAACAAACATTGTTTATAATTTCCTTTAAAATTCTAGAAGCTTCAAGTTAATGGAGAAAAGAAAAATATTAATTTTGGATTTTTACAAAATCAAACAAATCATAGATAATTGTTTTTTTTTATTATTATTTTTATTTTAAAATGAAATGCAAAATGAAAAAAGAATTTAATTAATTAATATCACCAAATGATTTTATGAAAATGAGAAACCAACCAAGATATTATTTGATGAAGTATTGAACCCATTATTCAAAATAGTCAAACTTGCTAATGAGCGAAAGAAAGAACACATAATCATAATTTAAACGAAAGTAAACAGTTGATAAAAATTAACGTTTTTGTTTAAATTGATATTTCTATGCTCATTTCTAAATTTTGACATATACTCTTGTAATGAATGTCTCATATTATAGTGAATGTATTAAGTTTGTCCCAAAGCAAGCCAAGGTATAGAACTATTTAAAAATGTTGATTCTGTAGCTCATCATAATTATCAAGATTCTAATAGGGGCCCTTTAAATTTTGTAAAAATTTAGGGGGGAGTTGTTGGGGCCCAACATGGACCTTTACAAGACCTATGTATTGATTCCAGAGTTGTTTTCTCTTCTAGTCCAATATGCACAACGGGCGCACCTGTAAGACACCTTCTTGCTCCACCTGAATCACATTCCAATCAATCACATGATTAGGATCACGTATATATTTCTTAAGCAATGAAACATGAAACACATTATGTACAGTCGTGGATGCAAGCAATGCAATCATATATGCAACTGGTCCAATCCTTTCCATTATTTCAAATGACCCATAATATCTGGCTGCCAACTTGGAACAATTTCCCAGCTTCAAGGAACTTCTGTTGGCTTTCACTTTTAAAAAAACATGATCACCCAGTTTAAACTCCCTAGGGGTCCTTTTCTTGTCAGAATAAATTCTCTATCTGTCTTGGGAAGCCTTTAAATTTTATTAATATTCATCATTTTCTCTTCCATTTCCTTGAGAAAATCTGGCCCAACCACTTCCCTATCAATTGGGTTGTCACAACTTCTTGATGTGTTTCGCTTTTTTCCATAAAGTGCTTCAAACGGGCTCATCTTCAGTGATGCTTGATACCCATTGTTGTAGGAAAATTCTACTAATTGTAGGTAGTCATCTCATTTAGATGTTTTGTCCATCACATACATCCTTAACATATCTTCTATCACTTGGTTCTCCCTTTTTGTTTTCCCATCAGACTTAGAATGATAAGCAGTGCTGAAGTTTAGATTCTTTCTGAACCCTTCGAATAACCCCTTCCTTAACTTTGAGGTAAATTTCGGATCTCTGTCAGACACAATTGTCTTGGTTATGCCATGCAATCATGCTACTTACCTCATATAGATATAGGAAACACTAGTTTCCTTGTGAGTAGTCTTCAATGGAATAAAATGGGCAGCTTTCGTAAGCTTATCCACCACCACCATGATGGAATCATGTTGCTAATTTATTCTGGGTAATCCTATGATGAAATCCATTATCACCACTTCCCACTTCCACTCTGGAATGGGTAAAGTTTGTAGCAACCCTACTGGATGCCTATGTTCAGCTTTGACTTTCTGGCACTCCAATATCTAGTGATGTATTCTATAATTTCCTTCTTCATACCTAGCCAAAAGTAATGGCTCTTGATTGTTGCCATTTTTTTTCTGATATCCAAGGTGCCTAGCATAAGGCACATTATGCATTTCTTTCAAGATCATAATTTTCAATTGCTGGAAATTAGTTACATAAACTCTATTTGTGTACATGAGTGTTCCATGAGCTTCCAATTTATAATGTTCCACTTTTTGTAGCATCTTCCCTTGTTGTAGCTTTGTAACCAATTCCATGTACTGCAAATCTAGATTTGCAGCTTCCAAAATTCTTCCTTTAATATTAGTTTGATACATGCTAATGGTCGTAGCATGTAATTCATGCACTCTTTTGCTGAGTGCATTAGCTACTTTTTTCTCCTTTCTTTTGATATGCTTGATATCAAAGTCGTACTCACAAAGGAATTCCAACCATCTACTCTTCCTAGAATTCAAGGTTGGTTGATCAAACAAATACTTCAGATTGTTATGGTCTGTCCTCGGTTCAAACCTCTTTCCCATGAGGTAATGTCTCCATTTATTTAGAGCGTGCACTATGGCTTCCAACTCCAAATCATGAGTTGCATAGTTTTTTTCATGATCCTTCAGCTTCCTGGACTCATAACATATTACAAACCCATTATGGCTGAGGACTCCTCCTAGTCCTTTTTTGCATGCATCTGTACACACTACAAAATATTCATTTAGATATGCAATCCTGAGGATTGGAGAACTGGTTAACAACTGCTTCAATTGTTGGAAGCTTCTCTCACATTCTTTTGTCCATTGAAATTTCTTCTCCATTCTTTGCAAGGAAGTGATGGGGTGAGCTATCCTTGAGAACCTTGCAATGAACCTTCTGTAGTAGCCATATAGACCCATAAAGGATATGACTTATGTCACATTCTTCAGTGCTAACCATTCTCTAATGGCTTCTATCTTCTCAGGATCCATGGCTATTCCATCCTTTGAAATGATATGTCTCAAATAATGGATTTGCTTTTGATAGAATGAGCACTTGATCAATTTGGAATATAGTTGGTGCTCTCTTAGTACTTGCAACACCATCCTCAGATGATTTTCATGTTCTTCCTCTGACTTGGAATACACCAAGATGTCATCCAAAAAGACTATGGAGAACTTGTCTAGGTATTCTCTGAATAGACCATTCATTAAGCACATAAAAACAATGGGTGCATTTGATAACCCAAATGGCACCATTGTGAATTCATAATGACCATACCTTGTTTTGAAGGCATTCTTGCTGATGTCTTCATACTTTATCCTTACCTGGTGGTACCATGACTTGAGATCTATTTTTGAAAATATCTTGGCATTCTTCAACTCATCAAAGAGATCATCGATCCTTGGCAAAGGATACTTGTTCTTAATAGTCACTTTCTTCAACTGTCTGAAATCAATGCACAATATCAATATCCCATCTTTCTTTTTCATGAACAATACTGGGGCACCCCAAGGTGACACACTTGGGCATATATACCCTTTCTTCATAAGTTCTTCAAGCTGCAATTGTAGTTCTTTCAGCTCTCGTGTACTCATTATGTAAGGATTGTTTGACACTGGAGCTGCTCCAGGCGTCAGGTTTATAGAGAAATCAATATTTCTCTTTCGGGGTAGTCCTGGTATCTCCTTGAATACATCTTCAAAATCTTCCAGGACTGCATGGTATTCAATATTTGACACCTTATCTTTAGGTGCTTCCTCCATATGGGCTGAAAATATTTGGCAACCCTTCCTGTAACACTTTTTAGCTACATTTCTAAGATTTATATGATAGTCACTGCCCTTGGGATTCCTTGCACTCTCCTTGGTTTTCCTTCCTCATCCAGGCAAGTGAATTCCTTGTTATGATAGTATAAGATGGCATGGTTTTGGTCCAACCAATCCATCCCAATTAGTCAGCCATAGGAACCTAAAGTTAAGATGTTCAATTCATCCCTTGTGTTGAGTCCGTTCATGTCCACTGGACAAGACTTAACCAAATTAATAACTTTTTTTTTGGCTCCTATAGCTAGCTGCACTAACCAATATTTTCCAAGCTTGTTTCTTGACAAATGAAAACTTTCCACCATCTTGGGATCTATATAACTATGACTAGCCCCTAAATCAATTAAAATAGTAAAGGCATGGTTATTGATCATACCTTCAACTTCAATCATGTGTGATTAAAACTCAGCTTTCTTGTTGTCTAGGCCTTGGTATTCTACTGCCCATGCCCTCCATTGTTTCTACATGTTGAACATTGTGTAAAACTCTCATTTTTCTATTTTTGTGGGGACAATCTCTATAATTGTGGTCTCCCTAACAACCCCACCATTGAATGGGAATATTCCTTTACCTTTGTCCCCCTTCCTAAGCCATCCTTTGCTCTCTTAAAGATGGTTTTCCTTGATGACTATTTTTGAAAAAGGGAGGCTTGTTTCCCTTCCGTCTCTACTCTTTCTTGAATTTCTTCTTGTCATCCCAAGCCTTCCAGAAAGTGGGCTTTTCTCTTTGCTGTTGATATAAGCATTTTTCTCTCCTTATAGTTTCTTCCATAGTTTTAGGATCATCATATTAGATCTTTTCACTGATGGAAGGTGGTAGTCCACTCAGATAACTTGGATTTTGATAGTCTCATCCTTGATGAAAGGAACGTACTTCAACAATTCTAAAAACCTTTGTTCATATTCATCAATGGTCATGCTACCCATCTTAAGTTCAAAGAACTCTTTCATCTTTCCATCACAGTATCTCTTAGTCAAGTATTTTTTTTTTTGAAATGCTTCTTGAATTTCTTCCAAGTAACATTTTTCTTTTTAATGTGTTGCACCTGCACAAGTTGATTCCACCACATGGATTCCTTTCCTTTCAGTTGATACATTGCAATTCTCCCTTCTGCATCAGAGGAGTAATTCTGTAGTTGGAAATATTTCCTCATGCCAAGAAGCCATGTCTCAGAATATTCCTCCTTGTGCTCTCCATCAAACTTATGAGGTTTAACCTTGTTCATTTATCCCTTCAGTTCATCCACTTCATATCTCCTATGCTTTATAGTAGGAGATGGGCTTGAACTACTGTGTGCCCTCCTCTTGGAGTGCCCTTGGCAGTGATGATGATGTCTTCCAACACTCCTTTATTTCCTCTTCTCATCAGGGGACCTGGGACTTCCTGATTTACTGGAGTCACTTTACTTATCCAATTTCTTTTCTATCTTTTCCAGGCTCTGTGTCAACTTTATGTTCAATTCTTCCTATTGTTCCCTGGCTTTCATGAGCTTTATGTTATCTACTTGGTGAGTCTGGACATATTTCTAAAATCTTTCAATGATTTTCATCATGTCTCCCCCCTCATCTATCTCTTCTCCATGCCCATTGGAGTTTGATCCTTCAACTCCCAAATGGACATCCATTCCTTTAGCTTCATTTTCTTAACTGAAAGCATCCCTTGCCTCCTTCATTTCTCTACACTACGTGGCAATTCGGTTTGGTTCTGACAATTATTAAATCTGCCAACACAATGTGTAGTCAATCGAATTTTGTTAGGCCAACAATCCTTAACAAATTCCACGGTATTCATAAACCAATTTGATTCAAAGAAACTTTCAGATTTCATTCTGCGGTTCTTGATCAATCAAGAATCCCTGAAGATCCTTTCTTTCTGAGCTCTTCTCTGTTCTATAATAATTTTCGAGCACTAGTCCCTTTCTCGTATCCCCCAACCCATGTGACAATGGGTTGTGGCCAAGCGCTAGGTCGATAGATTCTTATTTGAGACTTCGAGCCTCCGACTTCAAAAATTTTCAAAGCACATCACAATAATTCTCTCGGAGTTATGGATTGACGAACTTGTGAAGTAGGGTGGATCAACAGTCTACGACTACCCCACGTCCAATGGTTGACACCCACCGTGGAACTTAAGGCATCTAAGTTGCGGGACTTCGGAGCTTCAGAGATTCGAAAATTCATAGGATTTCACATCCACACACCCCCAACCATTAATCTCTGAACACATCCATGTCAAATTTTGTGATGTAATTACATCTCGTCACCTCGGCTTTATGAAACATTTTGAAATTTCTTCCTTTCGTTCCCTTATGAACCATTCTTCCGGAGTGCCAATTATCTAGACTTCACAACTAGCGCTACGTGTCCATTGGGTCCCATGGTTTCGATACTTGAAATAAGATACCGAATAGTCACATCACTTAACGCCTTTCAAATTGCGGGGCCATGCAATGACAATTTGGAGTAACCCACCTTTAATCCCACAATTCTTCTGACACTGACATATAACCCCCTAGTAAAACTATCGAGCGAATTATATGATAGTAATTCCAACATAAATTATCAATCCAGAGTCATAATCTTATGAGATGTACGCAAAGTATATGCAAGGTAAGAGGATTTCTAATCTATGCTAATGATTGAAAAGAAACATGTTAAACTACTGTCGTTGAATCTAAATCTAAGAAAGCACAAAATATGCAACTAATCTATGAAAGGAAACTATCCTAATGCTACATAAAATTGAGACTAAAACTGAATCTACGAAATCAAATGAGACATAATCTAACTATGAAATCGAAAACTTAATCTAACTACGAAAGCATGAAATCTAGAATTAATCTATGAAAACATGAAAGTGCATAAATTAAATCTAATGAAAGCATTTTAAAAANGTTAAACTACTGTCGTTGAATCTAAATCTAAGAAAGCACAAAATATGCAACTAATCTATGAAAGGAAACTATCCTAATGCTACATAAAATTGAGACTAAAACTGAATCTACGAAATCAAATGAGACATAATCTAACTATGAAAGAAAAAACTTAATCTAACTACGAAAGCATGAAATCTAGAATTAATCTATGAAAATATGAAAGTGTGTAAATTAAATCTAATGAAAGTATTTTAAAAACATCTACAACAGCACACAACAAAAAGGTTAATGACAAACCACTATGAGAAAGTAAAATCTTGCATTAAAACAATCCAATACATGAAAAATAATGAAAATCAGTATCTCAAAACTACAAGACTATGAATCAAAGCTCAATCACTCTATTCTTCTATTCTCTATTCTAGAGAGAGGCCTCCTTCTCAAATGAGGAGAGAACCCGCTTATTTATACATGAATAAAGATAACAAACTCATAATTACAGATCCACTTTTCTCTCAACCTATCCCTTCAAATCCTCCACAAATATCTTAGATAAGATATTCTATCCATGATCTTCTCCTTGAAGTTAGCTTGAATGATTATCTCCAAATCAAAGCTTGAATATGAAATTCGAATTTGAAGCTAGGTGGTGATTTTTGACCTTACAAAAATTTTCAAATATGCCTGTAGTCATCATAAAACTCATCCAACTTTGAGATATAATGAAACTATGTTAATTTTCTAGTATTTAATCACAAATTTTCCTAAAAATACTTCAAAATAAATAATTTGGAAAATGGAGATATAAACCCATATGTATTATGAAAGTGATGGAGATTAATGGTTTTATGGAAGGATAAGATAAGAATGAGGTGATAAATGGTGTATGATCAAGGAATAAAAGGTGTATTTATGTGGTCCAACATTCCCCTAAACTGAACTTGTTGCATGTCCCTATGCAACTGTGCATGGATTTTTCTTTAAAACTTGTGGCATCTTAGTTGTAGCTTACATGATGATGATGATGTATAACAATAAATCATGTCATGCTGAATGATACATGAGTGGCAGGTAATTTTCTTATGGTTGGTTCTTGTGTGACAACCATCAATATGACAAATGTTGGTTCTTGTGTTAACAACATTTATTCATTTTTACTTATTTTCTTGCTGCAATTCATAATATTTGAAAACATGCATGTACTAGAAATGATAAGTCATCAATGTATTTAGAAATCCTTTTTGTTCTTCATATTTGAATCATGCCAATATATATCAATGCTTTTAGAATCAAATGCAACATAGTTTAGATTGGGAAAGACACGTTGGTTGATGGTAAAATGAGATGATGAATATGCAAATGGAATTATGACATGAATATCTACCCCCCCCCCCCAACTGAAGATGTGGTATGTGTAGGAAAAGGATAAGACTAAGGTAAGGAAATTTTCCAAATTTATCTATTTTTAGCACTTAAGGAATTGCATGATTAAAGATTAGAAAAGAACATACCTCCACTTACCCAAAAAGTTGATGAACTATGCAATAGGAATATGGTCGATGCGGCTGCTGGAGCATGGAAGATGTCACTGCTGTATGATCATGTGAAAGGTGAATGCTACTGTAGTTGCGACTGCTAGAACTACTGGATCAGAGAATATGAAGTGGAGGAATCTGAACCGCTGCTAGTGAATCATGGAAAAGAGGAACTATGAAAGTGGAACTGTGGTACTCTTATATGGATGAAAAAATACTACTGCAACTGCTGATGGAGTCATGGAAAAGTGTATAGTCGTCACCCGCTGCTAATCCCGATGGTACAATTCTAGTCATGTGAATAAATGTGTCGATGTCGAGCATGAAGAGAAATCATTGGATTACCGGCCATTGCTGAATGTCGTTAACCAATGTGAGGCAAACTCACCATTGATGTCAATGAGTGCCAAGGTATGTTATCCACATTTTTGGTTATCAAGATGATGACATGATAATGACATGGTGATAGATGATCTAGCTCTTCTTTAAGATCATTTT
>JASDQU011028663.1:0-11527 GCA_032191745.1 Picea mariana | reverse complement strand
GGATCATGGTTAAGTCCTTGATATACATACCTAGTGTGCCAAACCTATTAATAACATCCATATTATATTTTGGTGTAAATATTTCATTTATAGGGCTTGGTGTAAATATTCCATTTATGCAAAATTACTATTACTCCCAGTACTGGAAGAGAGTTCCTTATCTATCAAAGGATGAATCAGATTCTTGTAATGCTTTGTGTTGAGAAGGTTAGGTAAGAATGTGAGTAGAAAGGTTGGGATGAGAAATATAAAATCTTATTTCTTGGTTTTTTCACCATGGTGGCCTCATAGCCTAGGTTGGTGGTACTATCTACACTAGATGGTTGTGGTTCAATGGAAATTTTCTCTTACATGACCAATCTCTTGGACCAATTTTTGTTAAAAGATAAGTCTCATTTTTTTGTTTATGAATATGCAAAAATTTTATTACTCCTAGTCATAAAAAAATTATGTGTTATGCATGCTATGTGTCATTTTTTCCGGTTTTGAATTTAAGTATACAAGGAAATGAAGGAAAATTTCATGACGCAAGAGAATAAAATATTTATACCTTTTCAGAAATGTGTTTTAGATCGTGGAGGTGACCACCCTTCAAACCTGCATTTTTCAAAGACATTAAAAGGTTAAATGATTGAATAATATCTAAACATGTATGAGGAAATAACCATGTACACTCTAAGGGAGTTTTAGCCTTTGGAATACATTGTGCAACAAGATTATATAGGAGTCTATCGAATGAAATATCATCCCAAGCTTGAGCACCCCATGCATAATCAAAATCCATCTTAACCATATGTATCTAGTGCATCATATTTTAGGAATTCATACTTTGTTGTAGTCACCTTACATCAACATGGCAATATCATGTCAACGTTGGAGAATGAATGTATGCAGTTTCAAGTGCCTTGGTGGTTCTCAGCTGTCACCAAGTCAACAAAACCATTTTTATCTTACCAACTATTATCCACGAGGAAGATTGTATTTAAAATCTAAGGATAAGACCCCAGAAGAACTCCATCCTCAGTCACTAGGCTTCTTGCAGGCACCTGCAACTGGTTCAAGAAAATCATTGCTATATTTAGTTGTTTAACTACCAGGGCAATATTGCCATGTTACCAGAAAACCTATTCCGTTGGATACTGGAAAACTGGATTGTTTGTTCACTAAATTGCAATAAAAAACTCTCATGAAAGATGTAGTAGTCATTCACCTAGCCAATGAATTTGAATGGAAATTTAATGGATAGGATTGGAGCAATTCCTATTGCTTCATATATTAGGAGGGAGTATAGATTAGTATGTATCCTCTGCAAACCTTTAAGACCATACAGAAACTTGGGGAATCACCATGGAAATTTCATATGTATGGAAAACATACACACTAAATGACCTAGAGCCAAACAAGCTCATAGGACTCCTATATATCTAGAAAATTTGAGCAAGGAAGATGGAGCTGACAAAGGTGAAGGTTCTCACCAGGATTTTCAGCCATAGGACCTTTGCAAATAATTTTGAACCAAATTATTTTGGGCAAGAATCCCCAGAAACTAACAAAGGTAGTGGTTGTAAAGAAACCATCTGAATCTGCATGTAAATATGAAACCAATCTTCACGTATGAATCAAGCATGGAACAATAGATCAGAGGCAACAAATACAAGAGTTGTAATCATATAAATTCATCCCCACCTCAAACAATAACAAGAAAAGGGTTTTCAGGTAGAAGACAATGATGATGATGGATGAGGGTAAAGGTTAATCACCTAAGGCCATTGTTTAGAAAAAAATGGCCCTAATGCTTGAGACTAAGAAATACAGAAATTATATTAATGTCCATAATATACCAACAACACCAAGAAAAGATACAAAAAATTAAGTAAGAACTACAACTTATAGTTTCGTGCTTTTCATTGATTTGGTCACATGTAATTAAGATTTCCCAAAATGCAACCCTGATTATTACTCTAATACTAGTTCTTTTCTAAATACAATTTCAATTCCCAATGATCATATTTCCCCCTTCCCACCTATAAATAGCAATACATAAAACTGGAATTTCTATGGACCACTCCCCCTCCAAATTCTTCCTTACTACCATCTTAATATGTCAGTGCAATATTTTCCATGGAACAGATAGTGGGACATTTTTCTTCCTACACAAATCCAATAAGGTTATTACCCTCCTATGCAGAAATGCCTTCATATGCCTCTTTGTTCCATATTTCACATTGTAAAAAAGGGATGCCTGCTTCATAAAATAAATTTTAATAACTTTGTTATCAAAGGTTGACATATCCATAAAGTATGCTAACTAGATGCATAGAATGAAAACGTCTTATATGTTATTGCCATCTTCACCTCTAGATCAGAGATAGGTTCTAAAATTTATTTTGGGACTCTAAAGTGGAATGGCAGTCATTAAGATCTCTTCTTAAACATAAAACACTGACACAATGAAAATAACGGTAATGCTCTTTGTCATGTGAGACACAATGAAACATGTCACAAGACTTTCAAAGTTGCATATATCATGTCACAAGATTTTGGAATTTGCATCATTAAGAGAAGTTGAAATTATCATTAAGTGTATAAAAAAATTACATTCATATATATATACAAGCCATAAAAATATCCTTGCGTATATTATCAGCTATATAATGTACATCTAATTGTCTTATAAAATTATTACATGACATCATGAATTTCCTTTAGTCTTGTTTTTTGCTTTCTAGTTCTTAAGCAAACCATCAATGTCCATGTCTTCGTTTACTGGGCGCTCTTCAGCAGATGATGTCTTTCAGTCCTTTCATGAAGAGTACGTCTGGTTTCATACCCACGATGTGGATGCTGTTGTGAGGGGCCATCACCTAAAAAAATAAAAAATATTAAATTTATATGGCCAATTTTTAAATATCATTGAAGTAGTTCATTGATATTAAAAAAAAACTTTGCAATGTAATTATTTACCTAGTCCTCTAGTTGGCACTGTTGGAATGGCTTCCGGCCTATTTACCCGATCTTCAGGTTGAGGATGATAATCTATGACATTCTTTTCCATTGAAACGTCAAAATTTATAAGTACAAAATTATTAAGTATATGATTAAAATATAGACATTTTACTGTCGTAGGCCTCATTCACGGGAACATCTTGGGATTGCACCTCACTGGGATGGGGCTGCTGGGGAGCACCATGATCTTCTGGCTGCATTTCACTATCAATGCTCTATTTTTCAGTACTAATAATAGGGCTGATAGTGTTGCTCCCCTGATTAAAACAAAGTAAGACATTAAATTATGGACGATATCAAACATTTACGTATTTTATAAGTAACGAAAGGTTAATGTGGACTGATTTTTATTTACCTTATCTAGAAAATTGGATCTTGGGGTCTGCCCCATGCTTTTCCTATGATAAAACATGGCTTTATAACCATACTTGTAACCAATTTGGAGGTCTTCATCCGTGGTTTTAGTTCCGAAGTCATCACCCTGCATTGGATAAGGGTATGGTTTTTTAATGTTTTTGGCTGCAATTACCTTAAAGTTGTAAGGTGATACAAATAATATTCTTAAGATGTTTGGGTACTTACGATTCATGACTGTAACCTCAAGTAGCCACCCTGGCCTATCTTGTGTTGGCCATGTTTGGAAATCCTTGCTTTGGTTGCCTTCGAAGTGTCAGGAGGCCTATCATCAAAATTTTTAAGTATGTTATATATAACCACACCTTTATTTAGATCTAAAGAAAAATAAAGCTAGTATTGAATTCAAAAAATTGTAATTTACCTTGGTGTACCAGTTATTTGTTCTCCTGATTTTTTCAAAATATTCTCTTTTGCATCATCAATGATCACCTTCCACTCTCTCTCTGGAATTGAGGGAGGATGATCATACATAGGATTTCTTGCCAAGCATCGTCTATAAACATCCCGAGTATATTTTAAATATTCACCCACTGCAGATGTGACTGCTTTTGTATTGAACGTGTCTACACCAAAGAGGCCTTCAAGATAATCCATAAGTTCCTTTTTGAGGTTTGAATTCTGGAAATTCCACCTCATGTGTAAGGTTGCCCCAAAAATAGACAAGGCCTTGATCTCTATGTGCCTATAAAAAAAGTCGTTTCCTACACACAAAAGGTGCCTTAGTGGGTTAGGATTTAGTGTCTTAGTTGCCATCCAGTTAGTGGTTAGTGGGATGATTTCCATACATTGTTAATGGGTTAGGTTTATGTGTTAGTAGGTTTGTATCTTTAGGGTTAGTGAGTTAGGTATTATAGGGTTAGTGCATTAGGGGATCAAGGATTAGTGGGTTATGGGTTAGTGGATAATGTTTTGGGGATTAGAAGTCAAAGGGTCACATGCTAGTGTGTTAGGGATTAGGAGTTAGTGGTTATGGTTATTAGGTTAATCGTTAGTGGGTTAGACATTAGAGTAGAGGAATTTGTAATTTCCCTAGATTACCTAGGTGCGACACAAGTTCAAATCTAGATAGCTTCCACTATAACCCCTAGATTAGTGCCAACAACATGCAATCCAATGCCTAGGAATAAACCTATGACATAACAAGAGTCAAGAAGTTCAAATACACACATGCAAGGGGGGTCCCACTCCTGGGGGGTGTCTACCCTTCTAGCCTTATCACAACAAGCCAAAATATCATTGTGGATTTGAACCTAGGTGAGGAGAGTGAGAGACCTACCTACCAACCATTCAGGATAGGTATTAGAGTGTTAATATGTAGGAATGTAAGTGTCAATGAGTTAGTGGTAAGTGTCTTAAAGTTTAGGGGTTAGTAAATGAGTGCATTAGGGTTTATTTCATTAGTTCATAATGGGTACTTAGTGGGTTAGGGGTTAGTGCGTTAGGGTTTAATGCATTGGTTCTTAATAGGTTAGTGGTTTAGGGATTAGTGCATTAGGAAATTAAAGGCTAGTAGGGTAGGCTTAATGGTTTTGGAGTTCAAGTAGGTTAGTATATCAAGAGTTAGTGGGCTAAGGGCCATTAGGTATTAATGGGTTTAGAGGTTGTGGGTTAGTAGGTTAAGAGTTGTTAAAGATTATTGGGTTATGTAATCTAGGTTATTAACATAAAATAATAATTGACATTTAAAAAACTAATATTTGTTAAAAACTTTAATCAAAGGTTTTATTTGTTTAGTTATTTTAAGTTATTATGAAGAACCATGTGACCAAAAGGAGATCTTGATGGAAAATAAGGCATGTTAGGTGTGTTTTGGATCTCTACTTATGATGCGAAAATGCTCATACTAGTGTTTTAATATGTTGTCTCATTTGGGATGCTATCAAAGTTGCTTGTTATATATATGTTAAAGTAGTAATTAATATGACAATCTCTCTTTTAATGTTTTTTTTTTTTAACAGAAACTGGATAAAATATATATTAAAAATCTGCGAGGAAACGCAGGCAGAGAGTAAAGTCTCGGTTACAAAAATTACAGAGATCAAAATGCTCCCACCTGTGATCTCCAAGAAGGAAATGTAGAACAGGGGTGGTGCTAACTAGAACACTAAAGCCTGATTGTGCATCGATGGTAAACATATTGCAGATAGTACCTAATAAAAGCACAAAAAAACATTGCATATATTTACATTTTGTTCTGACCTATTGCAATGTGGTTTTCCTCTGTTGGAGGCCGCAGGTTGAGATCCAATTGAAGGCACGATCCTGGAGAGGAGGCCTCATATGAGAGGGAAGTGTTCATGATGGGTGAAACAGGGTCGGATGCAAATTTGAGCTCCTCTATCTGCTGCCTGAGCGCTTCACATTCGTCCCTGGTTCTTTGTTGCTCGCTCCTGTGCTGGATGGTGATTTCTGTAATTGAGAGAACCTGTGTGGAGAGTTCCCTGAGCTGTAATTGCATTGTTTGGACATTGTTTACCAGCTCTTCATGCTCCTCCACTGAGACCGTTCCTGGAATTTGTCTATTCATCGTGGTTGTATTCCCTGCTTTCCCCCAATTATGGAGACCACCAGCATGCTTACGAGGAGGAGTCTCTGCACAGTTATTCATAGGAATATGCTTGCTTCCCCAATGAACCACTCCTGTTGTGATATTTTCACTCCTTTTCATCTGATTCACAGAACTTATCCATTTTCCCACAATTTTCCATACGCTCGAGCCATGATTGCTTCTGCTGCTAGGATCCTTCGCCTCGCCTGGAATTAATGGTATGTACATATTGAACGTCACCCTGCACCTGAATTCCTCACTCCAAAAATCTCTCCCACGCTTAGGAGTTGTCCAAGGTACATCGAAGAGACTTCCCAAGCTTGGGGAGGGAAAGAAAGGAGGTTGGAGGTCGTGGACTAAGGAGGAGCATGTGTCGTGGAACCGAGATAAATGGAAGTGGGAGCATGTAGAGGGGATGAGTGTAGGTAGGGGGCATGTGGAGGGGGCTCATGTGAGTAGGGGGTGCATGGAGGGGACAAGTGGAGGGGTGGGGTGTGGAGGGGACAGGTGGAGGTAGCATCCCATTGTTGAGGTGTGAGGTGTGAGGTGGGATGGGTGGGTAGCTCACTTAGGTCGTAAGGACAAGATGTCCAATTTCTAACTGCCACCATGGCCCATTCTATTTGCTGAGTGTACTGGGGAGCATTTTTTCGAGTGCTTAGTTTCATGGAATTGGCATGTTATGAGAAATTTCGTTAACAACTAACGCACCTTGCTCGAGATCAATTGACTGGTTTGCTTAGGCGTCTGCCAGTTGATTGTTTCTTCTGAGGACGTGAAAGAATTGTATATTATAGAAGAGCTTGATCATATTCACAATTCTTTGTAGGATTCCTCTTAAGTGCATATTTGAGGGGTGGGATCCATTGCGAGCATACCCTATGATTATCTTAGAGTCCCCGATCACTAAAATAGAGTGTATGTTTCTGCTTTTGGAGAGATGGAGCCCTTGGTACAACGCATACACTTCAACTTGATTATTTGTGGCTATGCCCAGGATCTAATGATAGGATAACACTTGTTTTCCTCGTGGGCAGATGATCACCGCTCCCGCTCCTGCCACCCCGCTAAAAATTTGAAGGACATGGGGGTGGGCTTTGATTCACTTATGTGTGCACGGGTCACGATACCATTTAATATAGTATCTCTGGGTGCAACCACACGTTCAACCACTACCTCAAGGTTCCCCCATGGCTCCAGGTAAATCCCTCACGAGAATTGAACCTTGCCCAACGGTGAAAAACTCCTCGCTTTCCACCATTGGATTCAACCCCTTTGGGCCATCTCTCTTTTAATGTTATAATAAACATAATAATATATTATTTTAGATGTTAGTGTTATGTAAATACAATCCTAGTTATGTATGAAACAACATATGTAATTAATAATGAGCATTAAACAAAATAAAAATCATTTCAACAAGACATTGTGTCAGAAATTTTGCTTAGTTGTTTCTTTGGTAATATTTCCTTTGAAATATTGTAATGATTGTCCAAGTTTAGGTTCTGTTATCACTCTAGAAAACTCTCTTAGGTTGTATCTCAGAGATGCCTGGTAACTTAATTACTTTTGCAATGGTTTTCTCAATAAGGGGTAATTTTTAGATCAAGATGAATATCTAGCTCACTAGATCGTATTCTCAAGATAGTCTAGGTATAATCAAGCAGTACAAGGCCTTCAAGAGTAATTATTAGATAGGTTGTGAATCAAATGGATAAAGAAACTAATCTATCGACCAGAACATACATAAAACAATATATATGATGGGTCAATAAACTAGCAATGAATGCTTATGATCCTTTCTTAATAATCAAAGGTAAGATGACAGTCACCATAGAATATTAAACAGAGACAAAGAATAGCATTCAACTCATAAGCATAGAACAAAGATGAAAAGGAAGTCTGAGAAAAACAATGAAGGAAACTTGCAAGCTGAATATATTTAATAAAATGTCTATATCACAATAACAGTATAGTTTAGAACCCAAAAGCGAACCCTTGGTTGCTCAAATGTTTTTGGCTTTATAGCCTTTACAAATAGTATCCAGATCCTAGGATACTGGATCGAATTTACCAAAAATAGAAAGTCAATAACTGACCCAAGAAAATAGGCAGAGATCCTATAAAATAGGTCAATTCTTGATTTTAGGTAATATTCATGTCCTTCAAACTCTTTAGCAGATGTAGTAAGCCTTCCAAGGCTGATGGATCTTCATAAGATATGAGAGAAGTAAAAAATGCCACCTGTTGGCAACAAAACTAATTTTTCCTAGAAAATAGCTAACCAATTTGGCCTTTCCGCCTTGTTGAGCATCTCCAAAATCAAAATGGACTCTTGATAAGGATGTCTTTAATTATTATCTATCGATTGGAACTATTCCTGAGGCATTTGGATAAGAAAAGCTTGGATCTGTGCAAAAACACTACCTTTCTTCCCTGTCAGTGCTTTCGGTGGTTAGAATAGACAAAATATGGGCCGGTTAGCTACCGAAAGCTTGGCTTTTGGTGGCTAATGAACAGTTGAAATGTTCACCTAAGACACCGAAATTTCCTTCTTAGTGAAAATTAACAAAACTGCACAATACCTTTTGTATTAACTTTAAACACCTTATGGCTGATGGACGAAAGCCTCTGCATCTTGATCAATTTCTGAAATGGTTCTAGGATTGTTGGCTGCCTATGGATCATTCATATGGATGGCTGCATCTGCTAAGGTTTCAATATTAGAAGGTGTTTGAGGCTAAGGTCTTGAGGACCTAGCTTGCAACCTTAATGACCTGACCTTTTTCTTCAAATGCATAGATACTCTCCACAGACTGTTGTAGTCTTTTACAATCTTCTTCTTTTTCTTTTCTTTTATAATTTCATGTGACAATATTTCTAAGGTTGCACTAGTCTCTGCAAAATTCTTTGATAGAATTTCATATCTTGTTTTAATTACCCTCTCTAGCACTTCCTGTTGCTCTATCTTCTCTCTGAGTTTTTTAATCTTCTTTGATCTGTTTTTCTTTGACTTGCTAGATGATGCCTCTACATCTTGCATTTCATGCTCCTCTTTGGGTGTAGGTGATGGAATATCTCCATACCTCATTGTGAATGGATTTACATACATTGTATCTTCATGCCTTGTGGTAGCTGGATCTTCATGTCCTTTGGTAGCTGCATCTTCATGCCTTGTTTCAACCTGGTGCTCTTCATGCCCTGTTTCAAACTGGTGCTCTTCATGCCTTGTTTCAAAATGGTGCTCTTCCTCCTCCGAGTTTATATAGGGGAGATTAAGAACCCTCTTATTTACTGGGAGCTCTACTTCCTTCTCTACCTCCTTGCTAAACTCCAGTTTTTTCTTAGTCCTTATAGGCTTAGAGGATGGAGAGGGTTGATCAACTGCAATTGGAGAGATGGCTCTCCTCTTCCTCTTTCCACTTCTGGGAGTAGAAGACTTTTTTGAAGAAGGACTCTTCTTATATTCTGGTTGTACATCAGTATAAAATTCGTTCCAAAACAAGAGGTAATTCCATTCTTTGTTCCTTCTCTGCAGCAGCTCACAAACCAAAAGTTTAATCAAACCATGATGAGATAATTGGCCTGGAACTTTGCTTGGCTTTGCCTTGACTTGATGAGCCATCTTAGTCAAGCTTCTGTGGAGGTAATAGGGAAGATTGAGTGGGATTCTACCAGTGAAATGGTTCATGAGTTTAAAATGGTAGATCATCACCCTATTGTATCTACCTTCACAAGTTATATAAACAAGAATGGATTTTAATAAATTTTGCCATTTCTCTTCAAGAAAAAACATAGGAATGTCTTTCTTCCATACCAAACACTTGTGCTCTAGTTTCAAGTAGGACCTAAATTCAATATCCTTTGTGACAGTGGTTTTGAACCAGTTTTCTCCTATCCTTAGAAGCTCTGTCACCTCAGACATGAGGGCTTCATCCACCTAGATTTCATCTTGACCAATGACTACTTTTCTTCCATTGAATGTCATAGCAAAAGCTTCTTCCACCTGCTAGTGAGAGATCTGCAATTTTTCACAAAAAAATGTAGCAACCCGCGTCCCTGAAAAGTTGACATACCTCCAGGTGTGATTCCAGCTAACTAATATCATCAAGCTCCTTCCTCAAAGTTGGTCCTCCTTTATTCATTTGTTGAAATGTTCCTGTACACCTGCAATTGGAAAATTGGGCTTGGAGAAAAACTACACAGCGTAGAATTAAGAGGGTTTGGCTCGACTGGGATAGGGCCAAGAATTATGGGGTATGCATTAAGGAGTGGCGTTGATTACAAGGGATGTGAAAGAGTGGATTAAGATTTGAAAAAATCATGATTGTTAACTAATTGATGGGAAGTACACAACCACGTGATTTGATGAAACAACAACTTGAAAATATTCGATATATCACGCAGAAATGAGATCCAAGTCTCTAAGCAGTTTTCTTCCTGTCTTTTCGGCGGCCAATTGCAATTATAAAACCTCAATCCTGATGCTTCAGGCGTGTGAAAGGACGTGCTGACTCATTCCAATCTCCTACGATTTTGGTGGCTAAAATAGCCCCGAATTTCTCGTTTAATATGTCGAAAGCTAAGGCTTTCGATGGCTTAGAAGCTCATTTGGAGAAGTGCTTAACCCCCAAAACCTGTGATTTGACATTTTTGAAATAAAAACCAAAATCATTGTTTTTCAAACTTTATTACAACATAAGGCTCTCAAAAATGCACCTTAAGAATTTTAGAAAAGTATTTTTCAATTAGTTCCTATCACTTAAATGAATGAAAATGACTGTGTTATTTTAGGTGATAACAGTTTCCATAAAGAAAAAGCACACAAATCTATTATGATGGATGGGACTAAACTTGTACCATTGATATTGGTGGACTAAAGGGATTAGCTTGCAAATGGGACATTGTTGATTGTGACCTAATATTTTTGGTATCCCTCATTGATCAGAATTAAACAATTTATAGCTTTCATGAAAACCAATTGTGATATTTTTATAATCTGAACTTTGTTCCTTTGGTACGAGGTGTTATGAATTTTCTAGGGTTTTGTTTTGTTGGTTATAAGTGTCATTCCCTTACCATGCTTTATATCATTAATTTCTTGAAGTGCAAGCTAAGTATAAGTTTTATAGGTGTTATAAGTTTTAGGGATTAGGAGTTGTAATGGTTATGTCTTATATTATCGGTTATAATGTACCGTGGAAGTGGTTATTTTTGTTGGGATTCATATGGGTTAGGAATGACATGGGTTATAGGGTTATGGATCAAAGGGTATAAGAATCCACTGTTATTTTAGTTAGATGCAATAGAAGGTGTAAGGATTAGATGTTATATGTCTTTATAGATACCAAGGGTTCTATTAGTTGTTAATGGGATATGGGTTATTGATATTATAAATGGTAGGGGATAGGAAGGTTATATTAGGGTTTATAAGCCTAAGACTCTAGTGTCCCTGAAAGTTTAAATTTTGTTGAAGACCTTGATTACATATATAGCATCCAATAAAAAACCCATCTGGTCAAAATAAGTGTTACCATTGCTAGGTTTATGAGGATG
>JASDQU011028661.1:13627-31394 GCA_032191745.1 Picea mariana | reverse complement strand
GTTGACGGACGGTCAGTTTCGCCCGTCAACATAGCCTCATTGTAATCATCTTCTTGCGAATGCGAGTAGCCGTCACATCTCGTCTCAGAGATAAACTGCCACCATTCTAGCAAGTCTTTCACTCTGTATTTTTACAATCTCTATACATTTCTTTCATTAATAGAAATCGTGTATTACTATATCTCTGTGTTTATGGTTGCATCTTTGATACATATCTGTTATATTATTGGATATCTGCAATATCTCCGTGCATTTCTCTATTATATCTCCTCTCTCATTTCATGCCGAAAATAATCTAGATCAAAATTCCAGTCGTTTTTCATGTCAGGTCAATCCTCGGTCAACCACTTTCAAGGAAATCATCAAAAAGTAAGAGGAATGTTGCATGATTGTACAACCGTTGATACACAACAATATGAAGTCCTCAAACATTTGGTGAAATGATTCCACAACCATCCATAATTCCAACCACAATATATCCTGGTAGTTAGCATTGGTCCACAATTATGTATTTCATGTCTCTTCTCAAATATCTGAAAGCATGATTTGCATTCCTTTGGTTTCTATGGTGAGGATGATGATAGGGAAGTGATTTTTGTGTTGGTTTATAAAAGGAAGTAGACTCATGGTCAAGTTCACTTACAAGAGTAGAAGAACCCAACATATCGACAACAATGTCATTTGTATGCTCAAATTCTTCCATGTGAGGAACAAGAAACTCATGAATCTATTTGGCATAATGAACAATATGTTTCTCTTCTAGAAAACGAGTCTGAACTCCACCTGCAACAAATAAAACTCCCATGGTTGTAGCAAGGATAAGTGTAGATAGGGAGGAAAAAACAACATCATATCCAAGACCAGTCTTAATGAATGGATATCTTTGACAATTGATTATATCATCTAATATTTCAGTACTCTTTTCAAACTTCAAGCTTATGTTCAACTTAATAATTGGTTTCTCCAGTTCATTTCTTAAGGAAACCATTTCAGATTCTATCTCTTCACAATTTTCTTCTTTTTTCTACAACCGGATTCTCACCACTTATTCCATCCTTCTTACTTCTTCTAATTGAACATTTAGGTTCATGATAGGATTTTCTATTTCTTCGAGGTTTTTTGAAATTTTTCCTTTTGAATCACGATCCTCTTCTTCATATTTTTGCAGTTGCTCCTTTTGTTTCAAATTCTTTTTCCTAAGCTTCGTTATTTCTCTTAAGGAACATATGAGTTCTTCTTCAAGATCCACTTCCCCATATGTTTAAGCATTTTCTTCTTCTTCTAAATCCATCATTTCTTTTCCTTCGTCTTCATCAGTATTTGTATCTATGCCCATGAAAATAATCTCTTCTCTTTCATTATCAAAATTTCTTTCACTGTTTTCTTCAGACGAGTCATTATCCTCTTTGGAGTAGGGACTTTTCTTTTGTTTATAAGATTTCTTCTTCTTTTCATGTTTACCTTTTTTTTAGTTCTTTTTGTGTTGATAAGATTTTCTCTTTCCTAATGTTATGGTCTTTTTCATCATCACTACTTTCATTTTTCTCATATGGACAATTAGTAGCAAAATGTTCTACTTTTTCATAGTTAAAGCATTTGAAGGGTAGTTTGCCTTTATATTTTTCGGATTCTTTCTTGAGTTTCTTCACAAAATGGGCATCCATTGCATCTAATTAAATTTCAGAGATATCACTTGATTCATGATCTTTTTTCTTTGTCTTCCTTGAAGCTTTGAAGATTTCTTCTCTCTTTGATGAATTTTCTTTTTCTGTCCTCATTTCATACACCTGAGGATCCCATGTAATTCATCCATTTTTAGTTTATCAAGATCTCAAGATCCTTCATTTCTTCAATGACAAAGACTTTGGCATCAAATCTTAAGGGGTGTGACCTTAACACCTTTTGTACAATCATTGGTTCTTCAACTTTTTCACCAAGTCCTCTGATGGTGCTGACAATTTTGTCCATGCGAAGGAGATAGGCTACAACATTTTCTTTGTCTTTCATTTTTTATGTAGGAGAAAAAACCCCCCAAATCAAAGTCGAAATCTTGAATCTTCCAAAAGGAGAGGACGTGGACAAGGAGTTTCAAGAGGATGTGATTTTCCTCGATAATCGTCTAAAAAAACAATGAGGTTTAATGTGTATTTGTTGTTTTGAGTGATATTAGTGATAGGGTGAGGATAGATCAAATATGGAATGATTTGATCCTCTTATTGTTCTTGTTTAAAATGTAATCCTTTGGGCATTAATAGAGGAGGCCAATCATAATGTAAATTAGGTTGAGGTCGTTTAGGCCCAACGAGGCCCTTGTATGTAATATTGAGCTCGTTATGTTTAGTTAGATGCTATTGTATACAAGATTTCTTGTCGTTTTTGTACAAACCTTATGAATTCATGAGTGAGGTTTCTCGAGCGTGTGTGATTGCAGATTTGAACCGAGGGGAAAACACTATGCTCCAGCGAAGGGGATCCATTGTTGATCACATAACGGATCAATGGTGTTCCTTTAAATTGATATTGTGTAACCAAAGTGAATATCCATCCATTCAATTTCATGAGGGATTGACAATTTACGCGTGTGGGAGTGTCAAATTACCAAAGGGATCCTCTATGGATTTGGGATGAGTTCCTATGAACTTCATGGAACGATCATTGGAAATATAGATCGTCATTGAAATATAGGGTGCATTGAAGAAATAATATGGAGACTCTTATTGTTTCCATGGATGATTTCCATTTGTGTGTGGGCATGGATAACCCACAGGTTCGAGGATCAAACCCACAAAAAATTTGATTCAAAGGACCCCCAAAATCAGTCTTCATCAAGTGGTATCAGAGCAAGAGAAAATCCTACGGCAAGAGGAAGTGAGCATGATTACAGAAGCCTATAGCAGCGGATGCTCAGAGAGTTTCTAAGAGGAGAGAACCAGTGACACCAAAAGGTAAATCTTATGAGGAAATCTTAATGAGGTATTGGGAAATAGGTGCGGAGGCTTGCTACAAAGAAAGGATTGGTGGAAATTCATTGTTGAGCATGGAGAAACTCAAGGATACATGAGGAAAAAGAAGATTAGAGGTTGAAGATGAATGAGGTGCAACAATGACAACACATGATCAAGACCATGAAGATTTTTTTACCCTAGGACTCTGATACAGGAGCAAAAACGCCCCAAATCAAAGTGAAAGTCTTGAACCTTCCAGAAGGTGAGGACGTGGATGAGGAGTTGCAAGAGGATGTGATTTTCCTTGATATTCATGTAAAAAATGATAAGGGTTTTTGTGTATTTGTTGTTTTGAGTGATCCTAGCAATAGGGCGAGGATAGATCAGATCTAGAATGATCTAATCCTCTTATTGTTCTTGTTTAAAATGTAATCCTTTGGGAGTTGATAGAGGTGGCCAATCATAATGTAAAACAGGACAAGGTCGGCCAAGCCCAGCAAGACCCTTGTATGTAATATAGAGCTCGTTATGTTTAATTAAATGTTATTGTATACAATATTTCATGTTGTTGTGTGTACAAACCCTATGAATTCATGAAGAGTGAGGTTTCTCGATCGTGTGTCATTGTAGGTTTGAACCGAGGGAAAAACATTGTGCTCTAGCGAAGGGGATCATCGTTGATAATAGAATGGATCAATAATGATATTCCTTTAATTCGATATTGTGTAACCAAAGTGAAGATCCAATCATTCAATTTCATGAGGGATTGACAATTTCATCATGTGGGAACGTCGAATTATCAAAGGGATCGTGCATGGATTTAGGATGAGTTCTTATGAACTTCATGGAACGATCATTGTAAATATAGATCGTCATTGAAATCTAGGGTACATTTAAGCAATAATTTGGAGACTCTTATAGTTTACATGAACAAGTTACGGTTGTGCATGGGTATGGATAACCCACATGTCTAAGGATCGAACCCACAGAGAAGTCGATTCTCGAATTGCTTTCTATGAGTTTAGAGCTTTTCCTTCTTAACCGTGTCATCTCCTTCATATATATTTTGAAGCTTGTCCCAAATTTAGTTTTCTAATCCACAATCCATCACCTTGACAAACTCAGATTATGATAGACCATACAAGATGGCATTCATGGATTTTGCATTATTTTCACTAGGCTTCTTCCTGACTGCATTTGTTAGTGGAGTTATTGGGGTTGTATAACCAGTCGTGATTGATTTCCAAATATCAAAACCAAGAGAAATTAAATAAGTTCTCATCCTTATGCTCCAGAAGGCATAGTTTGTTCTATCAAACATCAAAGCCCCGTTTGTGGAGAAACCTTCTTGATCATCCATGTTTTCTCTTGAGATCTACCTTCTAGTGGTTAGATTATTTTTGAAGGAACTCGCATTGATACCAATTGTTGTGCACACACTTATACTGAGAGGGTGGGTGAATCAGTATAATATGTTTTTTACTTTTTCAAACATTCATCAACCATAATAAAAAATCACATATGATATCTATTAACTATAGAACATGGAACACAAGATTTATGTCGAAACCCTTTTGGGTGAAAACCACAAAACTTATCTTTGTAATTCTTTGTAGGCACCAACCTACTATTAAAAATATTTGTAGGAACCAACCTACTAGAGACACCAATCCATACTATTACAAATCCTGGTAGGAACCAACCTACTCTTACATATCTTCATAGACACCAATCCCAACTTCTAAGAACCAACTTGGAAATAAACACCAATCTCTTATAGATATCTGTAGACACCAATATATCGGAGAAATGGATCCCCACCACTAAGAAACAACTTATCAAGAGACACCAATCTCTTTGAAAACGTTGTAGACACCAATCTCTTTGAAAACTCCATAGACACCAATCTACTAGAGACACTAATCCCCACCGCTAAGCACCATTTCAGAAAGAGACACTAATCTCTTAGCTGAACCAACCTTCATTGAATTTGGTTTCTATTTTTTCCTTCACCAAGTTTGCTTGCTACTTCTACCTTTACTAAGTCTACTCATTTCTTCTTCCTTCACCAAGTCTTCTCACTACTTTTTCCTTTACCAGGTCTGACCAAAATTTAAATTTCCAAATGAAAACTTTCTGAAAACTTGTTGTTCTGGGCCTCTTCCCAAGAATGAACTTGTACAACATGCCACATATCCAATTTTGTAAATATAATTCTAAATTTTTTACCTGAGATACTTCTATATGTTTTCTTTGTTCTCTAAAATTTTCACAATTTGAAGAGTCCCGAAAAATAAGTTATAGTGAAAATACCAAACTGACCTGTTTGAAATTGATTTCAGTAGCATTCAATAACCCTAAATTCCATAGGGAATATATATGAAAGTGTAGTGAACTAGCATATAAAATGTTTACCACATGTATACCAACATCTCTTCTCTATCTCTGCAAAATCTTAGGTTCTGAAACATCCCAAAAAATAAGTTATAGTGAAAGTGTCAAGTTGACCTATTTGAAACTGATTTCAGAAGCATTTAGGAACCCTAACCTCCATAGGAAATATCTCCAAAATTGTAGTGAAACTGCATCTAAAATGTTTACCACATGTATAAAGAGAACTCTCCTCTAACTATGCAAAATATTAAGGTCTAAAAAATCCTATAAAATAAGTTATAACAAAAGTGTCTAGCTAATCCATTTGAAATTAATTTCAGTACCATTCAGGAACCCTAACTTCCACATGGAATATCTCCGAAATTTTAGTGAACCAACATCTAAAATTTGTACCATATGTACATCAATATCTCTCCTTTGTCTCTACAAAATTTTAGGGTTTGAAACGTCCTAGAAAAAATTATAGCAAAAATGTCAAGACGACCTGAAATTGATTTCACAATTCAATATTTGCTAATCTGTTTTTCACACACTAACTTTCTCTCAATGCTTTCTCTTTTTATACTTTTTCATAACCCTTAATAAAGGGACATGTCCATTAATTAAATAATTAATTCTCAATACCGTGGGAAAGTACCCCAAATACCATGGGCCAATAGCCGCATTTTGAGACCATAGAGGGGTTCTTTTTCCATTGTACATGCTCATTTTAACTTAAGTATAGATCATAATGATTGAGATCATAAGGGGGGTGATATTATGAAGGTTGTGATGAATTTAGATTCTCAGTACCAATCTTACATTCTCGAATATAGATTATGTGTGTAGATGAGAAATGTCGCTTTTCTAACCTATTTTGAATTATTATTCTCACAAGGGGCTTAGTAGTGCAAAATTGAGGTTAGGGACTAATGTTGTTGCATATTAATCGAAAATTCCTTGATCTAGTTGGTCCTAGCAAATAATGGGCCTTTTGACAAGTTGTTGTTGGCAAAGAGTCATTCTCTAGTTTTTGTTAGTAATACTACCCCATCTACTAGAACAATTACTTTTCTAAGATCTTAAGTTGTTATACCTCACACTATGTCTAGTTGGTGTTAGTAGAGGCTTGATTGTATTTTCCCCTTTACCCTATCTGGCTAAGTGTATCACTATTCAATACCTAGAGAAATTGAGAATTCCTACATATTCCATAAACCCTGTGTATCTCATAGCCACAACTCAACAATGACATTCAAGCAAGGATGCACATGACTTGGTGGTGAAAAATCTTTTAACAACTAAAATATGTAACCAATGAAAGATAATTATTTATATGTTATTGTTGATGTGTAATGTGAATGTTCAAAATAAATGAAATTTCTTTTTGTTGGTTACCCACTTGCTAGAAGTGGAGCAAAATTTGTCTAGTATGAATTTCATCATATTGAAATGGAGGTTTTCATGGAGTACATATGAACTTAAAATATATATGATGACAACTAGCTAGGAGAAGGGTATAAATCTATTGCTGGGATGAGCCACTAAAAGAACATAGTGTGGATTTAGAGCCCCATTCATTATAATGAATATGGTTTGGGTACATTACAAAGTGGTATCAAAGCTATTACTTGTTTGTAGAGAGGCTGAAAGAATGTTGTGAGGTTGATAATAGATGATATTTCACATTATTTGATCTAGAATTCTAGTATGTTACAATGTGCTATCAAACTATGATTTAAATACTATCCTTTGAGGTCAAAACATCATATTTCTACTAATGCATATCAACATGATATATTGCTATTTTTTTTAGAATAAATAATAAAATCGTTGGATAATTTTTGTAGACTTATTTTTTTTTAAATAGTTGGGTGAAATTTTTTAGTGGAGAAGGTAAAAGTATTGTGAGTGGAAGGAATCAAAGTTGACAGGAAGAGGGTAATGGTTTTTGGGAAAAATAACACAATTTTTTGTTCTTAAAAGGGGTCGTGGAAATGAAGTGTTGATTGCAAAAAGGAATTTTTTAGACGACAAGATATTTTTTCTTCCTTGTATTGGGAAAAAATTGATAGCTTGGGTGTAATTTCTAAGAGAAGTCAATTAGTAGACAAAAGAAAAATCGCATGTTGAGGCTACTAAAAAATATTGCAAACTATTGTTGGATTAAAAATAATTTGGAGAAATTATGAAGACATTAAGCATTGGAAAAATCAACTACCAATAGAAGTTCATGACGATGTTGGAATTAAAACTTCTACTTGACAAAAGGAAAAAACTTGTTGTTGGAAGAATTAAGTCAACTATAACAAAAAACATAGTGGTATTTAGTTGAAAATTTGTTAATAATTGTGATTAGAAGGGGTCCTTTCACTAATTGAAAGAAATATTCACAATTCAAAAAAATAATAATAGGCAAGGATAGATATTTGAGTGTTGTTAATAAATTTCTCATCTAAAGGAGATGTAATATTTAGGCACACTTCGATGATTGGTCAAACATGTTGGACTCAATGATGTTGTGAGGAAGATTTTCATTAAGTATGAGAGTTGCATAAGAATTGGGAGAACATAAAATAGACAAACTTAATGTTAAGATGTGTGGTCCACTAATGGTGAAATCTTTTTCATGCAAGAGGAAGCTCACTAGTTTGAGTCTCCCTCCACCCTTTTTGAAATGTTTCATTATAGGTACAACCAAGAGTGAATATTTGGCCAAGTATGTGGAGTTAAAGAAAGAACAATCTAATGGGAGATTCCAAATTTTAGGTAGCTTTAATTAGAACATAAAAACAAATTACTAGGTATTGGTGCTCATAATTAGATGCTTGGGAGGTCAAACTTTTGGAAGGGAAATAAATCTCCAAGAAAGGTGATTTTCCTGAAGTGAAGGAAAATTGGCTAAGTGACCACTAGCCACAAATAAAATTCTTTAGAAACAAAGCTCTAGAAGGGATCCAAAAATGAACTTGGTTATGTAAATCCACTTACATATCACAAGCTTCCTCCCTTGGAGGAGTTAGATTAAATCCCAAGTATTACTCATCATTAAGAAATGTTTACTATTCCAAATCCACACAATCTTTTAGGGTTGATGTTATTATTAGTCAATATGAAGGAAATTCTTATCTAGGCATACAATCCAAGCTTTATTGGCAACAATCAACCAACTTCTTCATACATCCATTGATACTTAGTCTAATCAACTACAATGCTTAGTTGAATAATGTGCCAGTTGACTTCTTGTTAACAAGACATCAATCCATACCTAGATATGAGTCAACTATGTCAATCAATATCTTATGATCAATTGGTCATCCATACAATCTTTCTAGTATATAGTGAAACGAGAATTCACTTCGCATGCCAACATATATAAGAAATTCTCTAATCGATAAGAAAGGAAATAGATTAACATTATTCAGTTAGTCAAAGGAATACCCATTGAGCTTTAGTTGACTCTTCCATCAACCACACTCAACTTCAGTGGATTAATTTCATAGTGCAAGTCCTTCAAAGAGTTAATAAAAAAATGCCAATGTTGGATGTAAAAGACTCCTTCAATATTCGCCACATGAAAGGGAAAATTAATGACTATACATGGATCACTCTAGATCTTTACCAATATTAGGGCATTATTGATTCCAACATCTAGTCTTACAATTAGTCTTTTAAAACACTTCTTAATCGATGCAAGCAATTTCTAAAGAGACAATGCTCAAGTCGATTTTCAATGTTAAAAAAAAGGATCTCCCCCATGGTTAGTTGATTAATCAACAAACCTCATCTAGGGTATACAAATGTATTTATATTCAATTAATATGTGTAGATAAATATATGGTATATTCAAAAAATGGAGTCATTTGAGTGGATATGACATCCATGAAGACCTTAGTTGAATCACCTAGAATTCAATCAACTTCTTCAAAAAAACTCCACTGTAATAAAATAAAACAAGAGATCCAATGAACACACCAAAGTTGGATTTGGAGCACCATACGACCACTCAATCATCCCACAATATGTTGATTTTAGAAATATAATACCCCAAAGAATTACTAGATAGTGTCAAAGGAACTAAGCCACATGAGGGTCAAACTCAACAATTCACCATATTATCAAACCCACAAACAAACTTAGCTTGTTAAAACCACCAGCTACAATGGAACTCACTCACATTATATAAACTCCTAATCAAGAACCAAACAAATCTAATATCATGTTAGAACATGCATAAAACATGATAAGTGAAAACATATGTTCCAAGAGCAATGGTTGTGTCAATAGACACTATTAACACTTAAGCACATTGAGCAAAGGCTTCGTTCATAGATTATGATCACCATATTAGATGTCATTGATCGAGCTAAGATATTGTCTATATATAGGTTTGAGTAGGTGACCAAACCCTCATTGTATGAGACCACACACCCCATAATTGTGCATACAATGTGGATATGAAATGATTAAGTGGCATAGTCAATTCCATGTGTCAAGTATGTGGCCAGTTAATTCCATTCCTTAGTTGACTCCCTTAACGATGGGCTCCCTCTTCATGGTTGACTACACATTCTAACAAGGTGATTTTACACCAAGAACCATTGGTTCCAACAAGACCAATTGTATACACTAAAAAACACACATGACTAAAGTACATAAGACCAAATTGATCTTAATCAATCTATTGATGTTTAATACACTAACATTTGAGAACCCTCCATATCCAAAATTTGATTGGCATTTTCATCTCTCCTTGATACATAAGTAGAAATATCCCCCATGTAAATTCAATATAAGATTTTGAATGTTTTTTCATTAAATAAAGAATACAATTTCCTCCTTCCATGGTCCCAAAAAATTTATCTTAGACTAATAGTCCCTTAAAATCCATACCAAAAATAACATGTCACTTCAATACAAGATTTTGAATGTTTTTCCATGAAATAGAATATACAATTTCCTCTTCCATAGTCCCACAAAATTTCTCATAGACTAATGGTCCCTTAAAATCCATTCCAAAAATAACATGTCATTTCAAATATTTCATAGAAATTAGTTCTTAAGGATTGATAGTGCTAACATACAATTATAATTTTGTATTGGTTATGTGATGTTTAATTATGTTGTCTAATATTGCAATGATAAATAAATAATCTTTTGTATAATATAGTTAGTGATGTTGTCCTTTGAATCAATTATAATCACATTTCCTTTATACTAAGGAAATAATATAGGAGGAAATCAACTTAAAAATACAAGAATTCAGAAACATCAATTTTAAAATTTCATTCAATAACAAAAAAAATCCTTTTATAGTAAAATTTTATTCAATAACAAGAGAATTCCTTATCGTTATTATATCCTCGATAAACACAATAATTATAATAATTTACCATCAATATGTTAAAAGAATTGAAAAAAATTGGAATATCTACATTGCATGAATAGAAATCATAATTTGTGCTATACAACCAAACAATTAGCAAAAATAATCAAGGTACACGTGGAAGTTTACTCTTCAAAAATAATATTTTTACTTTTATCTTTACATAAATTCAAAACCGATATTTTTGTTTTTTCACTCTATATAAACAAGGTTCCATGGCAGCGGAGTCCCTGCTAGGTTGGGATGGGAGTAAATGCGACCTAGTACAGACACGTGGCTAGAAAGTTGAAATACATTGAAATAATTTTATACATAGGAAATATGTACTTTTGTAATGGATCGCGGGTTGTCAGGTTAGCAATATACAAAAAGCACCGACAGTTCTGCAATATAGAAATTGGGCCTCTGATGTTCTCTGCGATACAGAAGTGGAGGAGTGGAGTTGAGGACCATAGAAATTCATCAAAAATAAAAACATTATACATACGAAATATGTACTTGTATAAAGTAGATATTTAGTTTTATACGTACGAAATTTCTACTTTTATAAAGTATGGGGAAGAGATTTTATAGAGGATGCAAGGAGCCCTTGTTGCATACTTAGCCAATTTTTAGATCGCGGGTTCTCGGGCTGGCGGGTTCAAAATTGGGCCTTTGATGTTCCATGGCCTACAAATAGCACTGACAGTTCCGCGATATACAAAATGATAGACGGGGTTTAGTTTGCTTTAAAACTAAGGCTTTTCTTGGACAAAAAGATATAGCATTGTCGAATTAGTTTTCTTTGCACACGTTTTATAGAGCATGTAGGGAGCGGTCATTCCATACTTCGCCAGTTTTTGGATCATGGGTTCTTAGGTTGGTGGTTTCAAAAATGGGTCTTTGTTGTTCCGTGCCCTACAAACAACATCGAGAGTTCCACGATATAGAAATTGACAAGTTGCGTTGCGTGTCTATTACAAATCTCTGGAAATTACATCAACATTTAAAACATCAACGTCGTTGAAGACCAAAAAAATAGCATACAATAGGAGACAAGAAATGTAGCATATCCGAATTAGTTTTATTTGGAACAAACAAGAAAGGTTCCTGGAAACCCAAAATTTAGTATACAATAAGGGCGTTGTCGAATCAGTTTTCTTTATAATTTATCGAAAAATAATAATGTTTGTTACATGTTTCTGGAAATTGGCGGGTTCAAAATTGAGTCTCTGATGTTCCGTGGCCTACAAATAGTACCAACAGTTCTGCGATATACAAAATGACAGGCGGAGTTGCGAACTATAGAAAATTACAAAAAATTAATGTATGTTATACAATAGAATAGTAATAACATTTTCTCGAATTAGCTTGCTTTAAAACTAAGGCTTTTCTTGGACAAAAAAGATATAGCATTGTCGAATTAGTTTTCTTTGTACACGTTTTATAGAGCATGCAGGGAGCGGTCATTCCATACTTAGCCAGTTTTTGGATCGCGGGTTCTCGGGCTGGTGGTTTCAAAAATCGGTCTCTGTTGTTTTATTCCCTACAAACAACATCGAGAGTTCCATGATATACAAATTGAGAAGTGGCGTTGCGAACTATACAAACTTATTATAAAATAAATAATGTCTGTTACATATCTCTCTAAATTACATCAACGTCGTTGAAGACCAAAAACTTAGCATACAATAGGAGACAAGAAATGTAGCATATCCGAATTAGTTTTATTTGGAACAAACAAGAAAGGTTCCTGGAAACCCAAAATTTAGTATACAATAAGGGCATTGTCGAATCAGTTATCTTTGGAATTTATCAAAAATTAATAATGTTTGTTACATGTTTCTGGAAATTAAAATGTGTTTTTCATATAGACTGGGATTGGGGCTCTCGCGGACCATAAAAAGAAATAAGTACAAGAATTAGGAACATTGAAAGAAGTGTGCGACGGTAGAGAGGAAGACCTGAAAAGAAGAAATTGGAAGTTAAGAGTGTTTGGTTACAGTTTTCTATTGAAAGAGGACATAAGTGGATTGATAAAGAAGAGAAGATGACAACATAGACTTAAACTGGATTGAGAAACAAAACAATATGGTAGTATAAACTTACTATGAAGCCGATGTGTTTTTGTTGCTGTCGTCGATGGGCATTGTAGTCTTGTTGACCGATTGTTTCCCTTCCTGGACGAGGCCATCCATTCTCTCTTGGAACCATTCTTCGATGTAGCTTTTCATGGGGGTTGTGTTGGTTTCATCCCAGATTTCTATGTCGTAAAGGTTTTTTTCTAATTTCCTTAGATCCATTGAAATACTATGCAGAGTCTATTCAATTTCTTCATTGTGTGAGGCATAGTCCAGTACCTAATGCTCATGATCATCTAGACGATGTTCAAGTATGTTGTAAAACTTTTCTAAAGACAACCCCTTTAAAATATCAACTTGTTCCTTGAAGGCTTCTTTGGTGACTGACAAGGATTTGAGAATTAAGTTAGGATCTTGAACCTCGTTGGTAGTTCCAGCTAAGTCCAGCTGTAGCAGGCTTGTGAATAAATATTCCTTTTCTGATATGACTTGTTTACATGACTTGACAATGCGCTGCAAGTTGTCAACTTTCTTTTGCCAACATTCTTTTACTTTTTTGGTGTGCTTTGGTGAGGGAGTTTCTCCTACCTTCTTTTCAGTTCCGATGTGTTGTCGGCATATTTGGCAAAAGGGGCCAGTACCTGATCACAGAAAAGATGTTCATTTTTTAAATTCGTCTCCAATTGTTCCAGCAAATCATTGGCCTTCTTTCTGAAGAAAACTAAATTTTGCGATGTTTCCCAGACTTCAGTAACTACCTGCATTCTTTTGTTGATGTTATTCTCTGCAAGGGCTCTATATCATGCAAGGAGCATAGAGGATACTTTCATCTTCGTGGCAGTGGTAGAAGGCACGATTTTTGCCAAAGGACTGGCAAATTCTGGAGTTGCATGGAAAGCCTGCTCAAATTCGTTGAGGCATTGTTTCATATTGGCATTTTATGTCTCAATTCCTCCAATGGAATCATGAAGAATGTCACCAGTTCCCTGGTGAAATTGGCAGATTTGGGATGGCGGCATTTTGCTAAATTTAATCTCTGCATGAGATTTTCCTTTCATGTTTGTTACATCTCTCTTTTCAATGACCAGACTTTTAGATTGGTTATAAAAAATAGTGCTCTGGATTACAAAGGATTCATCTATGTCAAAAAATTTAGTGTCCGACATTTCCAACGTGGATGACCCAATTTTCTTCATGTTCTGAGATTCAATTTCAAGTTGCAGTTTTCCACTTTCAATTTGGGGTTCCTCTGCTTGCCTTGCATTGTTTTTTCTCTTCTTCGTCAGTGGAATTTTGTGAGAACTATCAATATTTATGCAAGGATGGTTCTTATCTTCTCCTCTGTTTGAAGATTTCTAGGTTGCTTTCTTACTGGGGTGGACCATTGAAGTGATGCTCCGTGATGTCATGCTTTTGGGAGTGTTGGCGGAGGACTGGGTACTCTTCTCACCGGATACTTTTCCATGTTGTATGTACAATTCAATGGTTCTTTGCAATCTCTCTGCATCGCAATCGACAGAAGCAGGATTGTTTTCGACATTGTTCCTGTCTTGGGTCAGGTGTGTATGGATAAAAGAGGTGTTAAAGCCAACACCCAGTAAATGTTCTCAAAAAATGCCATTAGGGTCGAACCCTTTTATCCTTTCAGCGTACGTTAGGTTCAATTTCTTGAAATGGGTGACAAACTCGTCAATCTTGTTGATTTTTTTGCACACAAAGTCTCCGACTTTCCAGGGCAGAGGAATGAACTGTTTTTTTTTCTTATCATGGCAAAAATGCAAGCAGTGGTTGTATTTCCTTGTTATTTCTGCAATAAACATCTTTTCCATGATGTGGCATGGAAGGAAGGCAGGATTTTCCTTAAATCCAAAGACCATGAGGACACTTTGATTTTCCTCTTGCTCAAGTATGCCCTTCATGTTCAAAAACTTGGTTGTCTGGCCAAACATCCGCGGAGCATCCTTGCCTAATAGTAAATCTTTGAAAACTGAGACAAAGCCATTAAAAAATTCATAAAAACAATGGGAGGCCTTGTGTCTCCACAGGGCCTCGTGCCAGAATGTTACTGGGTCGAATCCACAGTTTATTTTATTGGAAAGAGAAAGTTTTGGAAACGGAAAACAATACACAATTGCAAAAATCAAGTAGGATGACATATAAAATTTATTCGATTCTTTGAATCGTGACAACTGGGAGCAGAGCTCAATCAAAATTAGATTCCCCCAATCAAAAATGTATTTTTCCTTGACTATGAAATACAAAATATAAATAATTATATGGGAAATGCTTGTTGTGGATGCCTGTCCCGTTATTCTTGTAACCAACCAAGCAATTTCCCGGAATGGATTTCTAAAGGAACTTACCTGCAGCCTTGTGATATCTTTAGGAACTATTGTCGGGTCTTCGAGGAAGTCTACTAAGATGTCCAACCCATTATGATGTTTTTCTGGAAACTGTTTACAGTCTTTTCCTCTGAACGTCAATGTTGGGTTCGACAATTTTAACATCTCGCGGAAGAGCCGAGGTGACAAAGAAACAGGAGAATGGTCACGCAGTGGAATAATTCTTTGGCCTGGAATATATTTTTTGGTGCACCAAGAGACCACCTCCTTATAGTCAAAAACCTCAGGAACGCAGCCTGCACGAGCAATTCCAGAGGTCCAAATCACTTTGTTTTGGGCGAAACGGGATGAATAGTCAAAGTATGCCCTGGACCACTGAAAGCTCTAGTCCTCTTGTGCGAACATATTTACAGTATCTCCACAAAACTGTTGTCGACCTAGTGCCATAAGTCTACAAGAACGTTATTTGTTCCAACTGATGAATGAAATGAAAACTTGGAAGGGATAATATAACCCTGCGCAAATTTTGGTCAAAAGCGTGTGAATGGGAGATGTCCTCGAGACTTTCGTTGATTAATGACAATTTGGATGGTTGTTGCATGATGCATTGTTAACATTAAATAGTACTAATTGCATACATAGAAATTCCAACATGTTGGATATTGCAATGAGCAATTAAGCATTGTAGATTTCTTGAGCGGCCCAACACGAGGATGAGTGTTGGAGATGAACAATCGGAAGGGACAAAATAACTCTCTGCACATCTTGGTTTAATGTGTAATAATGGGAGATCTCCTTGAGGTTTTCGGCCATTAATGACAATGTTGATGGTTCCTACATGGTCATTTGTTAGCATGAAAGGTTTCTAATCGCATAGTAAGAAAGTATGGAGGTCGCGGGTAGGGGAAAAAAGACAGCTACAAAATAGGGTTGCAACGTACAAGCATCGAGGGTGAGGGTGCGAGGGTCAAATTGTATGTCTCAAAACTTTTTGAGTGCAATACAAGTAACAACGAAGAGGATATGGTAGGACAATCGGAAGCATAGGAAGTTAGTGTGATGGAAGGCAGCGAGAGATACTTTGAAACATTTGTGAGTAGTGGTAGAGTGACCGTGCTAGAATTGTAGATTTCGTGAAACTGACAATAGGAGAATCCAAAACAGGGTGAGAAAGTGTCTGCAAAGGAGGCGAGGCCCAGACCTTCTAATTGTATCACTCCGAACATTTGAATGCATAATCTGTAACATAGAAGAGTGGACGATGTCGAAATTCGGTAGTCAATTTGTATATTGCAGAGATTGCAATCCCAACTATTTCATACCTCTGTGTCGAGTTGTCAGTACTAAGAGATAATTTAGTATTCAAAATAATTTTTTAGATACTGTTAGATAGTTCATAGGGACTAGCATCCGTAAACAATGGCAATCTCCACCCTACCAGTCCTCCATTCCGTGTGTCAATTTGTATATCGTGGAACTACAAGTGATGTTTGGAGGACACAAAACAATGGAAGTGTAATGCTGAGTCAGCCACTCCGCAGGTTTGTTTGTCAATTTGTATATCGCAAAACTATGGGTGATATTTGTAGGCCACAGAACAATGAAGGTCCAAGTTTGAGCCCGCTCGCCCGAGAACCCGCGATCCAAAATGTCACTACATTTCAAATGCGGAATTTGTACATGCTCTATAAAATATCATGGGAATTGGTACATGCTCTATAAGATATCATGTCCATACTTTATAGTCCCATAATACACGGGGAGAAAAAAAAGGGAAAAAGAGCGGAGTAGTTAGCAGTGGAATTGTAGATCACGGATATTTACAGTGGAAGATGTATATAACAGAGAAACATATCGAAATCAACGGTGGTCGGTCGGATTCATTGTCTGATTATATAGATGGAGATAAACATATGTCAACCCGCCAACGCTGGAGCTGCATATTTCATGAACCGGGAAACAGGAGGATCCAAAATAGGCTGAGAAAGTGTCTGCAAAGGAGGCGAGACCCGAACCTTCTAATTTTATTGCTCTGAACATCGGAATGCATAATCTGTAACATGGAAGAGCGGACGATGTCAGAATCCGGTAGTCAATTTGTATATTGCGGAGAGTGCAATCCCAACTTATTCGTACCTCTGTGTCTAGTTGTCACTACTAAGAGATATTTTAGTATTCAAAATAATTTTTTAGATATTATTATACACAGAAAAAATAAAAACCAAAATATTTTTTTAGATACTGTTAGATACTTCATAGGGATTAGCATCCGTAAACAATGGCAATCTCCACCCCACCAGTCCTGCACTCCGTGTGTCAATTTCGATATCGCGGAATTGGGAGAGTTGTTTGGAGGACACAGAACAATAGAAGTGCAATGTTGAGTTAGTCAGTCCGCAGGTGCGCTTGTCAATTGGTATATCGTGGAACTCATGGTGCTATTTGTAGGGCACAGAACAATGGAGGCCCAATTTTGAGCCCACCCGCCCGACCGAGAACCCGCGATCCAAAATGTCACTAGGTATGGAATGTGGAATTTGTACATGTTCTATAAACTATTTTGTCCATATTTTAAAGTCCCATAATACACAGGAAGAAAATAAGGGAAAAAGGATGGAGAAGTTCGCAGTGGAATTCTAGATAATACACGGGAAGAAGAGA
>JASDQU011028659.1:837-31282 GCA_032191745.1 Picea mariana | reverse complement strand
CATCCAACCCGTGTATACCTCAATGTATACACACCCTATACATAAACAACCCGTGTATACATCATAAACTAGGGTTTCTGAAGCTCTGAGAATTTTTCCGTCAAGACCTCTGACATTGCCAAAACTTTGATGCATCCATGAGATCCTCCTCTCACTCTCTTTCTTAGAATATATCTTCAATCATGCTCAAGAGATCCACACCAATAAGATTCTTTCACAAGAAGCTCTCCATCAATACTCCAAAAGATATTCACAAGAAGCTCTCCATTGATCCACAAAAAGGATAATATGCAAGAGTCCATAGCTATCTTATTTATACTTTCATCCTCTAGGTCACTTTACCCACTTTTAGGTTGTTTAACTTATTTTCCTTATTTTAGGGTTAACCACTTTCCATAAATAGAAAGTTCTCCAATATTTTATTATTTAAATATTTCTTATTGATTTTGTCACCTTACTTTATCATTTAAATAATCTTTCTTGATTTTGTCACTTCTCTTTATTATCTAAATAATCCACCTTGACTTTGTCATTTTACTTTATCATTTAAATAATGATTTCTTCTTTTAGGTCAATTTGACTTCTTTGACCTTGGGGGCTTCAAGCCTTCATATGGAGGTCCTCCAACTTCGTAAAGCCATAACTCTCAAACCATGAGGAGTTATGTGACATTCCACATACCACCGGAAATGGCATGACAAGCACTATCCATCAAGGATATTTTCACCAACAACTTCATTCATCTTCATCTCATTATTCCACATACAAGTATGGGTCCTCCCAACCACAACTCAACCACAAAGCGTCTTCCCGTGAGGGCATTCACCATAAGGGGACCACTTTGGAGTTCATCCATTTGTGCACATTATCAATCATGATAAGACAATAATGATTCATCTATACATCAATCCATCACTGCATCATATACAACAACTATGCATCATGTATCAATGACAACTCATTGATCCATCTTCATCATATCGATGACAACTCATTGATCCATCTTCATCGATTGGTTTCCACTTGACATCTATCATTCTCTTCAAGGACAATACATATATATTGCATCAATCATCAATCAATCAATCCTTTGGCATTAATCAATCACTTGACATCAATCAATCAAACCATTGGCATCAATGACAATGTCATTATTGGCGTACAAGAAAATTAGGGCTTTTTGTTGGAGAGGAATTTTTTTGTAAAAACCATCTAGAAAAGTGTGCCCTACCCTAGTGAATCTTTTGGCATCTTGATTGCACCTTTTTAGTGGACGGAGCCTCTGGAAATTCAAACCCTAGTTTTTGACTGGTACGAGAAAACCAGAAGTACTAGAAAACTAGGAAACCAAAACCAGTACCAGAAGTACTAGAAAACTAGGAAACCAAAACCAGTACCAAAAGTACTGGTCCAGATTTTTGCAAGCTCAGTTTCAAGGGGTAAAATTTGGATTTTCAGAAATCTGACTGCACCAGCGTACTCACCTTAGCTTAGCGCATCTATCCCCTGGATCAGAATTTCAAAATTTGAAGTTTGAAAAATTAGGGTTTTCTCACAAAATTCTAAGTTATAATTAAAGTACCAGTTGCAGTTCCATTTGCAGTGAAAGATTTTGTAAAGTGTTGGCCAACCTTAAAGTTGAAACACCTATGAATTTTTGAAGGTTTGTTACCTATAACCATTGCTACCAGATGGTACCACCACCCGTCGATACTATCAGAGGTATGTACTTACATATGTTTCAACTATATTATTATAAGGGGTATTTGTAGAAGAAGGGATCTCTTGCCATATATCTAGAAGGATCTCAGATCCAACACATTCATAGGAATAATGCAACCCAGGTTTGATTATTCTGATATGCATATATTTGTTATGACATTATTTTGATCTAGGTTTCATGTTGAAGCTATGACCATCATACTAACCTTTGGTCAAAAATTAAATTCATGGTATTATATGGATTAAATTTGAGATCATAGAGTTTATTCTCTAACCCAACTTTTTGTCGAAGATAGCATATTGTCTTAGTACAAAAGACAAGTTGAAGAAAGCAATGTTCATCTTGACTGAAGGAGACTTGGAAGAAAAGAAACACACTCATTCTTGAGGACAAGACTTCAGGTTCCAGGTATGATTAATTAAGTTGATAAGATTCAGAGTTTCACATGACAAGTTGATAACTACCCCTTTACAAGTAAACACTATAGTTAAGGTAGAAGACTTTGAAAAGTATTATACTTGGTAGCATGTGAGCATATTGAGATAAATTCTTAATGTAATCATTTACCAGATACAACTAACATATCCTCTAGGAGAAACTTCTTGTGTTGGTTCCAGGTTACCTTGGATGAATGTTTGATCACACCACTAGAAGAGTGTTGATCTCATTTTGTATTTTATTTCTTACTTTTGATATTTGTTTCAGACATGTTACAAGTGAAAGCTCTAAAGGAGCTACTATGACGATTATTTGTGCTATTGTTTTATTACTATTATCAAAAGAGTATTATTCTTTCTTGTTGTTTTGTTGAACTTGTTTCAGGTCACAAGTGATATCCCCGAGGAAGCTATAGTGAAGGTTGCAGATTATATGAGACATGAAAAAGACTATGTACATGACCATATACATTCATGTACCAAACAAGATGAAGAAGAAGTTATCTTTTGAAATCCATAGTATCTCATATGGAGATTGATTGTAAGGAGAAAAAGGCTCCAAAGATGACCGAACATTAGAACAAGAACTCATAGTAGACTTGTTCAAATGATAATGAAGCCACCTTGACAGGAAGCAGAATTCACTTGAATTCTAACTCATCTTTTCATATTTAGACTTGGTATTCAACACCAAGCATACCCTGTAAGAGATGATGAAGTCCTTGTAGACTCAAAAGAAATCGAGAGTAAGCCGAATCTCAGAAAGGATCAGATGAAGAGATAACTTCTAGGACTAGGAGACAGATACCATGAGAAGACTAGATCGTAGCTTCAAAAACTTCTAGGAGATATGAAATCTCTTAGAAAGATTCTCTTGTTTCAGTGACAGAGAAGGAAGCCAGTCATAAAGACTAGGATATGGATTTTTCTGTGAGACTAGAAGAGAAGTCAGTATTGACTTGCAAAATTGATCTAACAGATCAAGCATGTTGTAGATGTACAAATCCTGATGTGTGTCCAGAAGATTCTCCCAGCAAGAGGGAGAATACTATGACAAGACACTTACTCCAGAAATTGAAGAAATAGTTTCAGTATTCATGAAGACAACCAGAAAAACCATGATTCATATATAATATGAGATGCAGGGGGAGAAATCACCATATTTAAAATTGAGTGGAAATTGGTTCAGTACATTGGTCAGACCATGGAGACATGACTACACTAGCAGATAGAGTTACTCCATGAAAGAAGAAGATCTACCTTTAGTATCAGTTATTGATCCACTCACAGTTTCATATGAAGCTATTGTCATGATATAATAGAGGAGTTACTCATAGATTTCAGTAGCCACGGTGAGAATGAAGCATTCATTCTCAAGATTCAGAGCACTTGTAGGTGCAGAGTCCCAGTTCCATAAGGAACAGTTGCAGAAAAAGGATAGGACATACTCTCAGGCAATGAGACAGATAGTGCTTTGTAGAGAGCACATAGAGCTAGCACATGATTTTGCAGATTGAGTTGCAGTTGAGAAAGTGTACCAGATTGGTACAATGTAATGAGAAAATTTGGTTTGAAGTTGAATATAGAAAGACTCGGGTCTGCAGGTTGAAGAAAATTATGTATGTGTTGAAGCAAGCTCCTAGATATTGGTATGGAAGAATTGACAATTTCCTGACGAGCTTGGGCTTTACCAAGAGTAAAGTTGATTCTAACCTTTACTTCAAGGTTATGAATGATGAACCACTTGTATTGTTTCTACTATATGTAGATGATGTATTCTTGACAAGATGAAGAAAATCTCGTCACAGATTGCAGAAGAAGCTCGCTACAGAGTTTGATGAAAGACCTAATGCATTATCTCTTAGGTCTTGAAGTTTGGGAGAGCCCAGAGAAGATCTTCCTTAAACAAGGGAAGTATGCACTTGAAATAATGAAAAGGTTTAACATGTTGGAATGTAAATCCATGTACACACCCATGAAAATGAAGTTGAATCTCCTGGTAGATACCTCGTCAGAATTGGTTGATGCTATTTTGTACAGACAGATTATTGGCTCGTTGATGTATCTGACGAATACCAGATTGGATATATGTTTTGTTGTGAACACCTTTGAGTCACTATCTGGTAGAGACCAGACATGTTCACCTTGTAGTTGCAAAACATGTGATGAGATACCTTAAGGGTACGCTGGATTTTGGTCTCCATTATACTAGAGATCATGACTTTAGATTGTATGGATATATTGATTCAGATTGAGCTGGAAGTGTTTCTGATAGAAAGAGCACTTCAGGATGTTGTTTAAGTCTAGGGTCAGCCATGAATTCATGGAAGAGTAGGGAGCAATCTAGCATTTCTCCCAGCATGGCAGAAGAGGAATACACTACTGCATGTTCCGCCAGTTGTGAAGCCATATGGCTTCGGATGTTGTTGACAGATCTATTTGATCTGGAGATGGAAGCCACTGTGATCCTATGTGATAACCATATTTGTATAAATATGTTGTGTTCCATGATGAGTCGAAGCACATAGAGATATGGTATCACTTCATTCATGATATGATGTAGAGGGGAGCTTTAAATCTCCAATATGTTGGCACAGATGAGTAGGTTGCAGACCAAGCCTCTGTCTCGTGTAAAGTTTAAATACTTTAGAGACAAGTTTGGTATAGTCCAAAAGGACCTCCCTTGAAAGGGGGAGTAGTATTGACGATACTATGGTATCCTGACCAATAGCGGGTAGCTCAATTAGGATTTTATATCCTAGAGGACAGATCATCCCTAGACATATCCTTTGGATCTGTTAGAGTACCACAAAATGTTGATGCACCTACCTCATATTGTTGCACATGATGCCAGCTTTGTGCTGAAGATTTCCAGCTTAGTGTTGATGTTGATGTGATGCCAACTTTGTGTTGATGTTGTTGAGATGCCAGCCTTGTGCTGAATATTTCCAGCTTCGTGTTGATGTTGTTGAGATGCCAGCCTTGTGTTGAATATTTCCATCTTTGTGTTGATTTTGTTGAGATGCCAGCCTTGTGTTGAAGATTTCCAGCTTCATGTTGATGTTGTTGAGATTCTAGACTTATGCTAAAGATTTTCAGAGTGGTGTTGATGTTGTTGAGATGCCAGCCTCGTGCTGAAGATTTCCAGCTTTGTGTTGATGTTGATGAGATGTCAGCTTCGTGCTGAAGATTTCCACCTTAAGTGTTGATGTTGATGATGCTCCAGCCTTCATGTTGTGATGTTGTTGTTGTTGATGTTGTATCAACCTCGTGTTGTTATTGATGATGATGATGTATTAGTTTTATACTAATCCATGTTGATGCAGATGATGATGATTCCATTCCATCTCCTTGTTGTGGATGATGATATTGATGATGAGAAAAACTTCTGATCATTTATAAATATGTCAGTCATTGTTCCAGATGTTGTTGATGTTGTTTCCCTCTCTCTCTCCTAATGATGTTGTAGAATACCCTTCTTGTTAAGGGGGAGTGTTGAAATATTGTAACTGCAAAGAGTATTCTATTTATTATTGAGTTATTATTCATCAGATCAACCCCATTTTGTGGATTGATCATGTTGATCTTTGTACTTGACCAAATCCCCTTTTGTTGATTGGTCAAACCCTAATTATATTATGCAAATTAAGAAGTTGACTCCCGAGCCTAATTAAAGTGGTTTTAAACACTAAGAAGAGAAGTCGGCCTTGCCCAGTGAAGAGACACATTTCCAACGTCTTCCACCTAGTATAAATAAAGGAGGCTAGCGCCTCATTATCTCACTCACTCATTCACTCATCAAGTGCACAAGTTTGGTAGCTATAGTTGGGAGAATAAGGAAGAGAGAGGCGCATTTCTCATTGTTGGATATTCTCTAGTGTTTTGGTTTATCGTATTGGCATTGTATTGGCTATCTATATTAAGGAAGTTTTTGTTGGGTTTTCTCCCCCATGAGGGTTTCCCGGGATAAATGTTGTGTATCTTGTGATTTTTTTTCTCTCAGTGATCCTACCTATGCTATTGTTATCTAGTAAATTGAAAAGAAACCTAATAATAGCTCAAAACTTAACACCCTTGACAATACTCCACAAATCAACTTCCTCTAATAACATTTAAAACATGCAATTCCAAGTAACAAAGTTATAGGGTTCCTCTACTTGATACACACTTCGAGATCAAGTACATTTTTCATCCTTGCGACTCCTTGATCACACTTCAATAAACAAATGAACAAACAAAACATGTCAAGAACCTATTACATGGGAAGCTCCCCTATTTCAAGAATAAACCAACACTCCAATCATTGGATTTTCTTGGGCATCTCACCCACTTACCCCTTGTCATGTCCCCATTTTTTGGTTCCCCTATTATGCAATGGAAATGACTTTTGTGTCTTGTCAGTGAGGAAAAGGGGAGTCAAAAGAGATTATCTAATGTCACTTATTTAGGAGATGTTATGTTTTTAAATTAACATTAAGGAAACAAAGTAACTTTAGATTAATAAGTTACTTAAACATTATTAAAATGACTTTTAATCTTAAAGTGAAAGTAAAATGGGAATAAGGGTCATATTTGATATAGTTCAAAAGGGGAAAGTTCTAGAAGGCATGGAAGAAGAATAAAAGGAGGGGTAGTGCTTCACTTTTGCATTATGTTTTGGGATTGATATCTTTGGAGTGATCTTGGAGCCAAGGTTTTCATTAGGGTTTTGCAAAAACCCTTCCATTGTAGTTTAGTTTCGGTGGTGCAAGATCCACCCTAGCTTGACAAAGGAGGAAGATCTGTCCAGAATCTTCACTTGAGCTTCATCTTATGTTTGGGCATCATCTTAGAGAGGGTTTGAGGTTTGGAGTTAACCCTTCTATACATTGGGGAAGGAACCATTTTCTAGAGGAGATCAAGGCACTACATCAGGTTTTTGTTTTCAATTTTGTATGTTTGTTGATTTGTTACAGCTGCTACAACAACCCTAGACATTGTATTGTGTGATCAAGATTCCATTATTAATAAAATGTCATATTATCTCTTATATTTTCTAGTGTATTTATATTGAATGCAACATGTTTTTAAAAATGTCTATCTATGGGTTATGTGCAAAACTGTTTGTAGAAATTCCTTAATCATATTAATAACACATGTATTTGGAAAAAAAGTATAATCAGAACCACATTGGACAACAAATCTAGCATATAATGGGGGATATTACAATGGTATCTGAGTTGGTTTTCCTGCCAACCTTAGGGGAAAATCAGTGGAGCTACAATCATGGTTTGTTTACGGTTATGAGGAGCAACGAACTTCCTAGGAGGATATTGGAGCTACATTGGGGGCCAATTTCTCTTTTAAGCAAGATCGTGGTGACTTGGAAAACCGTGTGGGCTTGAAAGGAGATCCTAGGATACCTAGGGAGGCCCAATTTCCCTTTCTTTTGCAGAGGCGTGGGTAGAGGAAGGCCAACATGGTTTTTGGAGGCTTTTTGTGTTGTTGGGGTTTGTTAGAGGGACGACCCACTCATCAGCAAAAACTATGAGACCCATGAGGAATTCAGGAACAGGGCATGTGGACTAAAGGAGATCGTGGGTTCCTTTGATAGGTCATGGTGGGTCTCGTACTGTTGGAAAGAGGGATTGTAGAAGCATTTAGTAAGGTCGTGAGGTCCCTTAGAGGGAGCCATCATCCCATAAAGGATTTGTGGATGACTAGGGAGGGTAGTGAACCCATATTTATTAAGTCGTGGGACTAGGAGGAGGACCGTAGGCCCCATTAGCAGGTCGTCGGGGCTTTAGGAAGGGATTTGATCTATAAGAGAAGCCACGAGGGATTTGGAAGGTCACGTGGAGAAGGAGGGGAGCCGCAGGCTCTTGGGGAAACCAAAATCATGAAAGTTCAAAGTGGGACGAGTACCCTATTTCTAAGATTGTGAGCTTGGAGAGGCCAGCGATTCATCTGAGGGTTTATTTGGAGGGTCAAGTCTATGAACAGCAGGTTCGTGAGAGATGTGGAAGTCTTAGAGCAGACCGAGAGGTCTTTTGGGCATCCAAGAGAGACCATTGCAATATCTAAGGGAGTCGTCTCCCTCTTTACTGTAGATCGAGTGGATAGAGGTGACCATGAGGCATTTTGAGCGGGCCGCAATCTCAATTTGATAGTTTTGTGTAGACCGGAGGAGCAGCGAGGCACTTGGAGGGGCTTCCTTGACTTGGAAATGGTTTTGCAAAGGGTTCGATCCACTAGGAGAGAGCATGGCACCACTTTCAGGTTTTGCATTTGTTTATTGTGTGTTTGTAGTTGTCTTAACAACTAATAAAGAATGTTTTGTTTGGATCCCTGCCATAAAGAATTTTCTATCTTCAGTGGTGCTCAAATGTGTCTAACAAAGATATTTTGATTTTCATACAACTGTTTGTGGAAAGTACTTGACATAAAAACATATGCAAGACAAACTATTTGAAATAAGTACTCAACCAGAAACACCATATAATTTGACAGTAAACATAATAACCAGGTCTATCTCTGTTGGGGATATTAATTTTAGATTGCATCATTAAATGACCAACACTTAAATTTCAGCGGTGTTTAAGGGAAACAATGATGATGAATAATGATGAATTTAGGGGAAAACTTTTTCCATTGATGCTAGACTATCAAAAGAGTCTAAACTATCAGAAGAATCTAAAAACATTATTAGCGCATCCTGAGTTGTTGAAGCCTCTATTTGGGAGGAAGAAGAAGAAAGAGGAATTCAAATATGAGGTAGTTGGTGAAGCAAAGACCTCCTTGTGTGAGGAAAGATTGTCAGAACTTCAGGTTCACCTTTTAGATGAGCATGCACCTAGGGATGTGTGCATAGAGGAATACCAAACAACAACCTATGATACATCATCAGAACTAACTGATGAGGCCGATGACACTAGTGTGCTAGATGGAGAAGATGAGGATGCAACATATTGTCCTACTTTTGACGACCATGAGGAAATGTTCCAATCATCCGATGTTGAGGAGACAACATATTTCCCTTTGTATGATGTTGATGATGACATGGATTTAGCATCTCATCCTATTTATGACAGGTATGTCGATGCATGCACGGAGGATGAAAATGAAGGGGTTAATTTGGTGGATGGGAACGATTCAGAAATCTTGTATGAGGAGGATAGTCCACATGAGGCACATTATTGCACAATATCAACTAGTGTGTCAGTTGGTCCCTTGTGTGACAGTCCATGCCATGTTGATGACATAACATTGTGTGATTTGAGAATCGACTATTGGTCACAGAGTAGAAAATTGTGCAAGTGTTGACGAGGGAAAATGGTACTCATTAGTTTACTGAAGACCTTATGTGGAAAACCCAGTTGGAGGAGAAGCAAAAGGGAATTGCAGATGGAGTCACTAGTACCCAATTTTGCATCATCAAAGAGTCATTAGAGAAAATGAAATATGATTATTTACAGTTGTTCATGGATAGGGACCCTTCTCTTATGTTCGATGAAGGCAGGGAAAGGGAGGTTGAGGAGCTTTGTTACCAACTTAGATTGGAACGCTCTTCATCATTGACAACAACAGAGACTCCATCATCCTTAGAAACCGTGACACATGAGGGCATGAGTGGCACTCATGATTTGAGGGAGGATCCTCTTGTGATGATCCTGCACGAGGAGTATTCAAAGTTTCAGGTGCTTGAGGAGAGGTTTGATGCAGAGTGTTTTGACCATGTGCCTATTTTTCATTGTGGGGATCATGAGTCACTTTTTTTGGAGAGCCTACTTAAGGCTCAAGGCTTATCTACAGAGAAGATAGTTGAGCACATTTTTTGTGGACCAGACCACAAGAAATTATATGCATCCATGGATTGGGTGGACTGGTATATGATAGACATGAGCATGCTCTGAGATACAGGTCCAGACGATATCAGAAGAGTGATGGATATAGTAGAACCTATAATATACAAAATGGTACATGACAATTCAGTGATAGGTCGTAGTATGCAGGGGTATTCATTGGCACTCNACTCGATAGTGTGCAGTGGAGTTGTGGGGCGTTTCCTCCAAGGAGACCTCCTGATAGAGTGCTTGAGCATACCATTGAGTTGAGATTACCTAGGATCAGTGGGTGGATCGGTAAGCCTCAAGGAGGATCATATCCCTTGATGATCGGTCTACATATGGGATATCATCATATAAGGTTTAGAGTGCAGGATAGTCATAGGTGTGCTTCCAAATTTCATTATGATCTCTTGGTCATACCCTGGGGGTAGACCAATGCACTAGTCACTTTTCAGTCTTGCAGGAAGTAGAAAAGGCATCCATTGTTGTTATTTGATGTCCTCATTATATACCGTTGGACATGGGAGTCTCACCTGAGTCAGTTGGATGAGACAGATGGCATTGCGGGAATTTCAGAGGTATTTTATTTGGACAATGTGATCAGTGTGCAGAGTGCACAGGAGGAGATCCAGACTTTGTTGGATTGGTTCACCGAAATTTCAGCAGGCATTGAGAGTGATGTGCTTCCAATTTGGTGGTGGGATCCTGACATTCATCAAAGTAATATATTGTTTTGGATGATGAGGGTGAGCGATAGGGTCGTGTTAGTGATTAGTATGTGTCATCATGGGTATATTGTGAGAGGAATTGTTGAGCCTTGTTCTATATGGCCAGGTGGATTTCCCCCCATGATACCCAAGATTGAGTCTATCTATAGATTGTTAGGCTTTGACATCACTGAGATTCCTTGGCGAGATAGGATCCAAGACAGTCAGCTCAGTACTCTTAGGGATTTCAGCTTGGGGGTTCAGGAGTGGAGAGTGTAGTCTAATCATGTTGGTCGGAAAATTATGATTGAAGGGGTGCAGCATCTGTATGGTGGTTCCCTTCTAATATTAGCTTGGGACCTTGGGACATCAGTATTTGACAGCATGATAGCTGATACAAATGAGATGGTCAGTTTTTTCTTTCCTGAGTTCACTCTTGGGTTGTTTAGGTTTGGTTGCTCGGAGGAGTGGTTTTTTAATGATTTGATCGAGTTTGTACAGTTTTTGATTGCCTGGATTATCAGAGGAAGTCAAGTGGATTTTGGTGTTAGCACATAGCATATCAAGGCGATGAGGAGAGCATGCTTCACATCATACATGTTAGTTTGGGACCCCAATGACCTTACCACTTATAGGTCGGTCCGAGAGAGGTTCGTGTGGAGGGAATTTACGGACGATGTGTTGGGAAATTTTATGGATGATGCCTGGATGTCTGATTTTAGAGTTGTTTTGGTAGAATTCGTTGAGATAAAATGGCAAGATATGAGCCTCGATAGTGGGGATGATCCTTTCAGGAATTATAGCTTGCGGTTATAGGAGCAGAGGATGCAGTCTAGGCAGGAGGATCAAATATTTATGATCAATGGCACAACATGATGGATCCTTCCTTGTGGTAGCATGGGACCCTGGGATTTTATGGGTTGATAGTATGGCAGTCAGTACAGATGGGAGAGCCAGTTGTTACTTTAAGGAGCCTATTCATATGGAGTAGTTCATTGGTTTCATAGGTGGGATACTCTATGAAGGGTGGATTTCCCTATTGATTGGTGGCCTTCAGTGTTAAAATTAATTAAAGAGTACCTAGGCAAGTGTTTCTCATCACCTAGGCGCCTAGGGGGTGGGAAAATGCCTAATATGGACCTTAGTCATTTAATTTATGAGATGTAAATTAAAAGGTGACTTTTTGAACTTAGGGAAAGTGGGTGAGTTAAATGATTTAATCTCCACCGCTCATCTTATATAATCTCAACCATTGGATTAGATGATCTTTCACCTTCCCTCTCATTGAGTCGATTAGGGTAAGGAGGGCGCACCCATTCTTCACTTGTTGAATGAATTTTTGGAGAGAAAAAGGAAGACGAGAAGTCGAGCTAGAGAAGAGAGGAAGTTGTTGAGCATTGGCATGCATTCCAAGGTAAGGTACAGCACAAAAATCGAGGCAGAGGGTATAGCCAACAGACAAGTCGTACAGTACATATTTTTGGAGGCCATATAGCTGAGAAAGGTACAGTCCGTACAACACAGAAAGTGAAAACATATCGAGGTAGTTTAGCACAGAAATCTAGGCACATTTAATGCTGAAAAAATCATACAACAAACCCAGAATGTATGGCATGATTTTCTAGATAATCCGTACAACATTGGATGTTGTGACAGTCATACAGTGGTATAGTTTTCTTGCACAAAAATCGAGGTGCTAATTTGGGGGTTGTTCAGGAGGAGATTTGGATCATTTCTCTGAGATAAGTTTGTGTAATTTTTGCTGTAAAATTTCTGTTGTAACGAAAGAATTTCTCTGAGATTTGAAAATAATAAAAATTCCCTCTCTCACTGGTTTTCCCCTTGTGAGTTTTTCCAGGGTCAATGTTAAACCAAAAATCTCTGTGTCTATAATTTTTTGAGTTAGTGTGTTGTGGATAGAAATTTATTTCTGCATTAAATGTTGTTCAGAATCCTCATGTTTCAGTTCTGAAATTTGTTTATATGCTAGGTATTTTATGGTTGTCATAAACCTGGGTTTTGGGCATTAAACAGTGAGTGATCTTTGTGAGACTTGAAACTGGTTGGGGTCTAAAAATTTTGCATGGTATCAGAGTTGAGTTGAAGAGAAGTGCATATTCAAATTTGCAATATAGAGAGTGGGATAGAAGTTACTTCACCGGATATATTTTGGAATTTTTATTTTCAGCTAAGAAGGGTCAATGGATATTAGTTTAAGGGTTGAGGACAGACTTGATAGGGAAGTAAATTTTGGTGCTTGAAAAGAGAGAATGATTTTGCTTCTACAGGAGAGTGAAATATGGGACATTGTTGAGAACTCCACAACAAACCCAGTAACAATACCTACAGATGCTACTCTTCTAGCAGCTTATAACAAGAAGAGTATTAAGGCTAAAAGAATCATCCTTGATGCCATCAAGGACCATTTGATTCCTCATGTGACAGGGAAGAAAAATTCCTATGAGATGTGGGAGTCCTTGAAAAAGTTATATCAAAGTACAAATGAGAACCGGAAGATGGTTTTGAGAGAGAAATTGAAAAGCATTAGAATGACCAAGGCTGAAAATGTGGTCACATATCTTACCAGGTTGACACAGGTGAGAGATGAACTTGGAGCTATTGGGGAGGCCATTGTTGACGGTGAACTTGTGAGGACAGCATTGAATGGGGTGACCAAACAATGGGATGTTTATGTTGAGGGCATTGTGGCTAGGGAGAATCTTCCCAAGTGGGAACGTCTTTGGGATGACTTTGTTCAGGAGGAAACCTGGAGAGGTTATGTGCACGATAGTTCATCTACTGGTAATGATGAGGAGAATGTGGCTCTTGTTTCTAACAACAACAAGAAGTTCAAAAAGGGTCCTAAGTGAGGAAACAAACCGAAGAGTGAAGGCAAGAAGGACATGAGAAAAGTCAATTGCTTTGCATGTCACAAGTTTGGACACTATGTGGGGTAGTGTCATAATAAGAAGAAGAAGCAGACAACAGCTTCAACAGAGGTGGAGGATTTTTCCACCAGGTTCGACAAGGATTTTTTCTTAGTGGTGTCTCTTTCCACTATAGCCACACATTGCAATGTTTGGTATATTGATAGTGGGGCCTCTCGCCATATGGCAGGTGTTCATGAGCATTTGACAGATCTTACACAGATTGGTTGAGGTAGTGCTTGGAGATGACCAGGTGGTCAAGGCAGTTGGTAGTGGGACAGTAACATTTCAGAGGGAGTCTCAACCTCCCATGTTGTTGAGAGATGTTCTATATGTTTCTGGCTTGAAGAAGAACTTGATTTCAGTTTCTACTATTGAGGAGAGGGGATATGAGGTGTTTTTCCATGATGGATAGGTGCTCATATTTCCAAAGGGTTCCAACATCACTTCATCCAAAGTGATTGGGATTCGACATGAGAAGTTGTACAAGCTCATGTTTCAGTCAGTTAGTGCATTGTATCATACTACCAACAACAATGATCTTTGTGAGCTATGGCATAGGAGGATGGCCCATTTGCATCATGGGCCTCTGAGGATACTGAGGGAGATTGTGACTGGAGTTCCAGAGTTCAGTACAGAGCACCAAGAGTTGTCCAATGGGTGTTCTTTGGAGAACTACAACAAGACTTCTTTTCCGAGCAGTGACAGCAGAGCAGCAGGTATACTTGATCTGATTCATTCCAATGTATGTGGTCCTATGTCTTCTGCATATTTAAGTGGTTGTTTGTACTATGTCATATTCATTGATGACTTCTCTCAGAAGTCTTGGATTTTCTTCATGAAGACCAAAGGACAGGTCTTCAATCGGTTCTAAGAGTTCAAAGCTCTTGTGGAGAACCAGACTGGGAAGAAAATCAGAGTACTGAGGATAGATAATGGGGGTGAGTATACCTCCAAGGATTTTAATGACTTTTGTGCAGGAGAGGGAATCACGAAGGAGTTGATTGTTCCTTACAACCCACAACAGAATGGGGTTGCTGAGAGGAAGAATAGGGCCATAGTTGGGGCTGCGAGAGCCATGTTGCATGATCAGGGGTTGCAACTCTTTCTTTAGGTTGAGGCATGTTACACTGCAGTTTATCTGAAGAACATGAGTCCACACAGAGCATTGGGGTATAAGACTCCAGAGGAGGCTTTCTTTGGGAAGAAGCCTGAGGTTGGACACTTTAGGATTTTTGGGTGTCTTACATATTCACATGTCCTTTCTAAGAAGAGGACAAATCTAGAGCCCACGGTAGAAAAGGGGATTTTTGTTGGGTATAGTGAGACTTCAAAGGATTTTCACATATACATCCCTTCCTTGAGGAAGATAGTTTTGAGAAGGGATGTGAGATTTGAGGAGAATAGAGCCTTTAAGAAGTCACGAGGGACTGAGAGGGGTGAGTAGTGATCACCTCAGATTCAAGTGAGTCCACAATAGACTTCGGTGACACAGAGTTCAGGTCCACCAGTTTTAGTGATGACTAGTCCACGGGGCACAGGGCCACAGATGTCAGGATCACAGTTTATTGATCCTCAGATTTCATGATCGTATGATCCAGAGTCTACTTCAGGTTCATAGTCTTCAAGTGATGGGGTTGATCAGGGGGAATCCCCTCCACGGGACACTACTTCAGAGAGGATGAAGCCCAAGTTGCTTCAAGACACTCTAAAGGAGGCATAGGGTTCTATGGGAAATCTCAGGCAGACTGTGAGGGAGAGTAAACCTCCTGGGCGATTTTGCAGCTATATTACGATGGTGAGCAACATCATCAAGTCTGAGCCTTCCAATTTTGAGGAGGTTGTTGGAAGAAAGGTTTGGAGAGATTCCATGATGGAAGAGTATAGTTCCATCATGAAGAATGATGTTTGAGAGATTGTTCCTAGACCTGAGGGGAAGTCAGTGGTGAATTCTAGATGGCTCTACAAACTCAAGTATGTTGTAGATGGTAGTATTGAGAAGTAAAAAGCTCGTTTTGTGGCTTGGGGGTTCTCACAAGTTGAGGGAGTTGACTATGATGAGACCTTTGCTCTGGTTGTTAGATATACCTCGATCAGGGCAGTGATCTCTATTGCAATAGAGATGGGTTGGAAGATCCATCAGATGGATGTGAAGACCGCATTTCTGAATGGTCTCATACAGGGGGAGGTATACATTGAGAATCCATTGGGATTTGAGGTGCATGGGAGAGAGTCCCATGTGTGCAAACTGAAGAAGGCATTACATGGGCTGCAACAAGCTCCCAGAGCTTGGTATTCTAGGATTGATGCCTACTTGCAACAATTGGGCTTCAAGAAGAGTGAGGTGGATCCCAACATGTACTTCATTGTGATTGGAGAGGATCCTCTCATACTCTTGCTATATGTTGATGAAATTTTCATTACAGGGGCTAAGAGACTCATTACTAGATGCAAGGAGAGTCTTTCTTCAGAGTTCGAGATGACATATATTGGATTGATGCATTATTTTTTGGGGTTGGAGGTTTGGCAGGAGCCTAGACACATATTTCTATGGCAGGGGAAGTATGCTTGTGACATTATGAGGAGATTCTAGATGGAGGATTGTAGGCCCATGACCACACCCATGATTATTAACTGGAAGAAGCTCCATGCTTCTAATTCACAGTTGGTTGATCCCACTTTATATCGTCGGTTGATCGGTTCATTGATGTATTTGGTCAATACCAGACCAAATATTTCTTTTGTCATCAACACTCTTATTCAGTTTATGGTGGATTCTAGGAGAGTGCATTGGGTGGAAGAAAAAAATGTGCTCAAGTATCTTTGTGGTACAGTGGATTATGGCCCGGACTATCTAAGAGGGGATGGATTTCGATTGGTGGGGTATACTGATTTAGATTGTGCAGGATGTGTCAGTGACAGGAAGAGTACTTCTGGATGTTGTTTCGGATTGGGCTCAGCAGTGGTGTCTTGGTTCATTTGGAAGCAAAAGTCAATGGCTTTGAGTACTACAGAGGCTGAGTATATGGCTGCCAGTCAGACCAGTTGTGAGGCCATTTGGCTTCGCAAGTTACTGGTGGGATTATTTGGTGTGCAGTTGTCAAGACCCACTATGATTTACTATGACAATCAGAGTTGTGTCAAACTCTCTGAGAATCCAGTTTTTCACGATAGCTCTAAGCACATTGAGATTCGATATCACTTCATCTGGGATTATGTTCATAGAGGAGCAGTTGAGATACAGTATATATCTACATATGAGCACGTTGCGGATATACCCACAAAACCTTTGGGGAAAAGAAAGTTTGTATTTTTCAGGGATAATCTTGGAGTGGTGAGTAACACCTTCCTCGGTAAGAGGGAGTGTTAAAATTAATTAAAAATTACCTAGGCAAGTGTTTCTCATCACCTAGGTGCCTAGGGGGTGGGAAAATCCCTAATGTGGACCATAGTCATTTAATTTATGAGATGTAAATTAAAAGGCGACTTTTTGAACTTAGGCAAAGTGGGTGAGTTAAGTGATTTAATCTCCACCACTCATCTTATCTAATCTCAGCAATTGGATTAGATGACCTTTCACCTTCCCTCTCATTGAGTCGGTTAGGGTAAGGAGAGCACATCCATTCTTCAATTGTTGAATGAATTTTTGGAGAGAAAGAGGAAGAGGAGAAGGCGAGCTAGAGAAGAGAGGAAGTTGTTGACCATTGGAATGCATTCCAAGGAAAGGTACAACACAGAAATTGAGGTAGAGCGTACAGCCAGTAGATAGGCCGTACAATACAGATTTTTGGAGGTCGTACATCTGAGAAAGGAACAGTCCATACAGCAGAGAAAGTGCACGCATTTTGAGGAAGTTTGGCATAGAAATCTAGGCACATTTAATGTTGGAAAAATTGTACAACAAACCTAGAAGTTATGGCATGATTTTCTATACAGTTCGTACAACATTAAATGTTGTGACAATCGTACAGTGGTACGGATTTCTTGCATAGAAATCAAGGAGCTAATTTGGGGGTTGTTCAGAAGGATATTTGGCTCATTTCTCTGAGATAAGTTTGTGTAATTTTTGTTGTAAAATTTCTATTGTAACAGAAGAATTTCTCTAAGCTCTAAAAATGATAAAAATTCCCTCTCTCACCAGTTTTCCTCTTATGGGTTTTTCCAGGGTCAATGTTAGACCAAAAATATATGTGTCTATAATTTTTTGATTTATTGTTTTGCTGATAGAAATTTATTTCTGCAATAAATGTTGTTCAAAATCCTCATGTTTCGGTTCTTAAATTTGTTTATATGCTGGGTATTTTATGGTTGTCATAAAAATGGGTTTTGGGCATTAAACAATGAGTGATCTCAGTGAGACTTGAAACTGGGTGGGGTCTGAAAATTTTACATTCAGGAGGCTCCTAGTGTTAGCACATTGCAAGATAGTATTGTAGGTGGTAGGTGCTCCACAACTTTCAGATTGGTTTGGGACCCGGGGATCATCATTAGTTCTAGTTTGGTTCAGTTTGTTTTTCCTATGGGTATGATGGCATTGCTTGAGGACAACCAATCTTTGGGAAAGGAGGATTTTTCATGTCCCCATTTTTGGGTTCCCCTATTCTACAGTGGAAATGACTTTTGTGGCTTGTTAGTGAGGAAAAAGGGAGTCAAAAGGGGTTATCTAATGTCACTTAATTAGGATATGTTACGTTTTTAAAGTGACATTAAGGAAATAAAGTAACTTTAGATTAATAAGTTACTTAAACATTATTAAAGTGACTTTTAATCTTAAAGTGAAAGTAAAAAGGGGAATGATCTGGGATCTTTTCATCGATGTGACTTATTAAAGAATTGTATTAAATGAGCATAAATTGAAGTGCACCATAAATAAATAATAACTCAATAATGAAGAGACATAAACATCAGATATGAACACAAAAAACTTGATAACGGAGTTCATCCCTGGTGGACTACGTCTCCGGGTCCTGCTCACAAATGGGTAGGCCTTTTTATTAACTCAGCAAAAGAATTTGGAAAAATACATAAGTATACCTCATTCTGGAGTTAAGTTGCAGAAGATTTGCTCAGATCAGAAAAAAACAACACCACTGGATTCGTAGCGTCGAATTACCCAAAAATCATTATCTCCACGCCTCGATCTAAGTCTAGCACTTCCAGGCCCTTGAGAAAATTTGTCTCAATTTTCATGCCTTCAGCTTGCAATAATGATTGTCCTTCGCATCATTTTCCATGCCTTGGTATATCTTGTCACGCGCCCTAGTCTCCCCCTCGTGCCTTGACAGAACCTCCTTTTTAAAATAAAACGGGGGCAGATTTACCAACCCCAGTCAATTGGCCCAACGGTTGGCGGAAGTATTAAGGCACTAGTATTGGGGGAGGTCTCGGGGTCAAACTCGCAGGCCTCCTCCCTATGGCTTGTTTGTTTTGAACCGTGGAAGGTTCTCCCCTAACTTTGGAAACGACAATAGAGTTGGTAGAGTATGGTGTGGCCAGTCTGAATATAGTGGGATTGTGCCTTTTTCATTTTTGGATTTCCAGTAGCTAGCCCTCATTGGGCATTTTCCCACTGCCACGTGGAAGCCACCCATTGGCCCATGCCATCCACTTGTACAGTCATCCTGCCACATCACCTATCTACCACGCAAGCCTGTCATGTATTGTAGGGATGCCACATGTATACCACGTCCTGTAGTCTACCACGTGGATGTACATACTACCACATGGCACTTCCTCATTGGTCCACATGTCGACCTAAAAATGTCGAAAATGAGTGACACATGGCAATCTCTGGTGCTACCACATCATCATGTTGTCGTCATGTTGATGTCATCATGACATGTGTCACACTCTACGTGTGCCACATACATTGTACAGATCCTGAAATCATTCGTACTGATGCTGACGTCAGAATTACGGATGTTGACTCAGCCCTGTTGACTGGGCTAGGTTGACCAAAACTTTGACTAGGAATAACTTTTGATCCGTAACTCCGTTTGACGAGTCATTTACGTCGTTGGAAAGATTGTGACACACTCTTTGTGATGATGCCAATTTCACTGAGTTTTGAGAACTTTGAATTTTTTCCCTTTTTCTATCTGTTGAGGCCATTCTGAGCTTTCTGAGTTGCTTATGTGAATTCTAAGTTATCCTTAGTCTCCTCTAGATTCCTTTTAGATCAAGCCTTCCCATCAAGAGTTTTTTGGACCACCAAAATATTTCATTAATCAACAGATAAGTGAGGGAAGACTTCCCTCACCTTGTCCTTCTCAATCCACTTTGTCTTTCTTAGATGTGTTCCATTTAATCCCACTCGAAGATAATCAACATCACCCCTACGTGAAGTCCTCGTCCTTATGTCCAAGATTATATATTCCTTCAAATCATCCAAGTACTCAAGAGAAAACTCATCAACTTAAGGTATTGACACTTCCTCACCTTGATCCATGATCATGGGAGGCTCAAAAAGTTTCAAGTTTTCCACATTTACCACTGAGTAGATATGCATATAAGGTGGAAGATATAGACGAAAAGCATTGGTACCACTTTCCTCCAAAATAGTGAAGGGTCCATAACGAATGGGCTTGAGTTTCTTACCTTCACCCTTCAATCTCTCCTTGGTGATGTGAAGCCATACCTAGTCTCCAACCTAAAACCGATGATCAAACCTGTGTTTGTCATGTCGAGCCTTATACTATGCTTGAATTTTCTCCAACTGTTCCCTGACTACTTGGTGTACCTTTTGTATCCTTTGAATGAACTTGCGGGGCCCTATCTTCATTTCTTTCTTTATTTGAATCTATTAGCACAAATTCTTGCCAGTTGGCGTTTCCTTCCAGTTTCGGGCCCCTGGTGTAAATGCATAGAAGTAAAATTTGAAAACCGGTCGAGTGTGTTTTATTCAAAGGCCGCAGCCATGAGTGTCAAGCACAGCCCATCGAAGAAGCCCATTTCGGGCTTAAAATCCATCGAGCGGGCACTTTGTCTTTCAATGGAAAAGATCCACAGATGGGGCAGATCAACGACCATCGGGTAAGTTTGGGCCGCTAAGTTGCACATGGTCAAGTGCCTGAGCTCATCTCCTATGGCCAAAATCACAAAACGATCAAGCCATTTCGGCATTTCAGCTACCGGGACTTCGAGAGAACAAAGGGTCTCATCCTTTCGCTGCATTTCAAATCCCCAAAGACCGAAACGCCGAAAGGGTCGAGGCCAGAGGCGGTCCCACATTCATTCAAGTGTTTATCTAGGTCATCCATCCAATGGGACGCGTGGCGCACGATCAATCCATTTCAAAATTTTGGCTACCAGGACTTCGAGAGAATAGAGGGTCTCATCATTTCGCAGCGTTTCAAATCCCCGAAGCCCGAAACACCGAAAGGGTCCAAGCCAGAGGTGGTCCCACATTCATTCAAGTGTTGATCTAGGTCGTCCATCCAATGGGACGTGTGGCGCACGATCAAGCCATTTCATCATTTCGGCTACCGGGACTTCGAGAGAACAGAGGGTCTCATCCTTTCGCTGCATTTCAAATCACCGAAGCCCGAAACACCGAAAGAGTTCAGGCCAGAGGCGGTCCCACATTCATTCAAGTGTTGATATAGGTCGTCCATCCAATGGGATGCATGGCGCACGATCAAGCCATTTCGGCATTTCGGCTACCGAGACTTTGAGAGAACAGAGGGTCTCATCCTCTCGCTGCATTTCAAATTCCCGAAGCCCGAAACGTTGAAAGGGTCCAGGCCNTAGCGAAAGGATGAGACCCTTTGATCTCTCGAAGTCCTGGTAGCTGAAACGTCGAAAGGGTCCAGGCCAGAGGCGGTCCCACATTCATTCAAGTGTTGATCTAGGCCTACCATCCAATGGGACACGTGGCGCACAATCAAGACATTTCGACATTTCAGCTACCAGGACTTCGAGAGATCAAAGGGTCTCATCCTTTCGCTACATTTCAAATCCTCGAAGCCCGAAACGTCGAAAGCGCCTTTGAAGATAGGCACAGGGTCACAGCCCGTGGTCACCTGGGGGTGATAGAAAGAACTGTGCAAAGGGCCGAAGTGTCGGGTTTAGCTGCAGAAGGGATCACTGTGTTCTCCAGAGACTAGTTTATCTCGACCTCGATCTTGGTCCTTGCTAAAAATAAATGAAGGTGGATGGAGGTAGTTGAAACCTCGGCTCACTCATTAAATGCAAAGCATGGAGGTTTCGGCAGGAAATCTGCCCGAGATGGTCCTGTATGTTGGTTTTCTCCAAAGAAGCCATGCCAAGTTCTCGTCTGACCAAAGGAGTTTTCACACGCTATTTTATCCTTAATGTTTCATCTACCCCCCCTACAAAGGCCATGCAAAGTTAAGGTGACGTCTGACAAAGGAGTTCAGGCCAAATTTGACTGAGGAGACGCCACACCTTGAAAGTCCTGAGACGCCTCTGCTGGGCGAAAGTTTAGGAGTATATGTACTCAGTTTTGTATTTTTGTAAGAATCGATGGTTGAGCTAGGCTCTCGATTGTAAAGTTTTGATGAAGCACTGGTTGCCCTGGTTATGTATTGGCACTTGAGATTTCTTGCCTTATGAATGTTAGCCTCTTTCCATCTCTCTATTTACACTATGTTAGAACCGCTCGGAATTGGAGGATCCAGTCGAGTTGTGTCGTTATAGGATGATTTATGTTGGATCATTGTAATAATTGCATTGTTTCTAATTAGTTCTTGTATTTTCTCAACGCTGAATGACTTGGAATTGGAAGATCTAGTCAAGTCACCTTTCAGTTCCCCTGAAACTCTGAACCAAGAGGATCTTGTGTTCTGAGTTTTTCCTCTTCAAGCTGTTGAAAGGCCTGATGCCCAAGGCAGTCTTGCTCACTCCTCTTACCAAGTCTTCCATCTGCTCATTTTATAATCAACCCACTGACTGAAGTTAGATCAAGACCTCTTTTGTTGTTACATACTAGGCCCAGTTTTCTGAGTTAGAGCGATATCTTCCTGGGCCTCTATCCATCCAATCACCCCATTAAATTATTCATGACATAAACTGATGGGTGTTCGGCTCTGCTCCTGCCGAAATCCAGGAGTGACTTCTGACGCTAACATTTCTAGCGCCGTTACTAGGGATGAAGTTGAAAATTTCCCCGAGATTGAACGACATCGAGCCTCTGATTTTGAAGGTGCATTAGGCATCAGAGCCTTTGAATATTTCTACTATGCACCTAGCGACTCCAATGTGACAACTCCATTGTGGCGAACCTGCCATTTTAATTGTGGCTTTCAGAGGTAGACACACGCGGTCCCATCCATAGCTGCCTCTAGCTACGCATGAAGCTGTGCCGCAGGCGAATTTCAGAAGAGGAAAGGCCCCCCAAGGAGAAACTTCCACTGCCAAACCAGGTATTTTGTCGTCTCCTTCTGTAGAAACTCCTTTTTCTTCTCCTCAGCTTCACAACAGACCTTTTTATGAAACCTCTCGTTTCCTAAATTTCGGAAGTGTTCCTGCCGAGTTTTCTCCTCCTGGTTTTGGACTAGAGGGAGAAACCCTTGTCACTTCCCTTACCCCTGTTAGCCTATTTCCAGTGTCCCCGGTTCAAGCTCCTTCCCCTCCGAGTTCTCCTCCACCTAATATCCCTATGGCAGGAGAAAATCCCCCCATGACCAGAATGGAGGCTATTATAGCCTCCAGGTATGCTCCCCTTTTTCTACCCTAGTCTCTCAATGCCCTTCCAGCAGATGGCTACCTCAAGCAACTGCCCAAGTTTACAGGCGAAGGGGACATAACTGCAGAAGAACACCTTGAAGCCTTTTACAGTTTTACAGATGAGCATGTCATCATGCATGCAGATGTGTGGATGAGGATTTTCGTCCATAGCCTTGAGGGTGATGTTATAAAATGGTTTAGGGCCTTGCCTCATGGATCTATTAATGGGATTAAGGCTTTGGATAATGCCTTTTTGAGACAGTGGGGAGACAAAAAGGACTTCATGTATTACATGACAGAATTTGGATCTTTGAAGAGAAAGGAAGGATAGTCTGTTTCTAACTTCTCCAAAAGATTTAACAAAATGTACAATAAAATCCCCACTGAGATTAATCCCTCAGAAGCCTCTGCGAAAATCACTTATGCTAGCGCTTTTGATCCCGATTTCTACCTCCTGTTGAGGGAAAGGAGAGTCGCCACTCTGGCGCACATACAGGATGCGGCCGTAGAAGTAGAGTCTAATATATTGGCTGTTGACCAATTCAGGAGTAAGGCTGACAGAGACATACCCAGGAGGAGAGATGAAGCCTCCTCATCCCATTCCCCTCCCTTTCCTCCTTAGATAGATGAGGTAACTAAAGTGCTGAAATCTCTTTCGGCTAGGATGGAAAGGTGGGAGTTAGAGGGGAAGCCTGTGTACAGAAATCCCCATAATACTGATAACAGAGGTTTCAGGAGGCCTGGTAACAATGTTCCAAAAGCCTCCCCAAGGGAACAAAGGAGAAGAGACAGAGATGAGCAGAGGATTTAGACCCCTCTCCAAAGCAACATGGTTACTCATGAGGAAGGAGAGGAGATAGAAGAACTCAACCCTGAAATTCACTGCATTGAAGACACCTCCCCTTTTCCCCATTTGACTCAATATGCATATGAAGAATCCCTTATGAGCATCCAAATCAATGAGTTGGGTAAAGGGGAGAAGGCCAACAACACCCCTAACAGATACCATCTCCAGTCAAAGAAGAAAGATGATACTTTTGACTGCCAGGATCAGCCCCTTATAGCAAAAAGGCCTGTTAAAGCTGTTACGACAACTACTAAAGAAAAGAAAGCTCAGAATATTTCGTCAGCAACCAAAGATCTTGTTTCCGAGTTAAGGGAACCTCCTAATCCCCTCTCCTCTTTTAGTTTTGAGCATGAGATTCGGAATATCAGAATTCTTATACCCCTCTCAAAACTAGTTAAAAATGAAGATTTCAAAAGGTCCCTCTCTAAGCTGTTACAATCTGAGCTCCTCCAGCCTTCCACAGACTCAATAAATCTTCAAGATGAAAAGACATCAATTGTCCTAGGTCCCATGGTAGAAGACAGAGATGATTCATCCCCTCCCTTCTACACATCCCTGAACATACATGATAAGGTGTTGCATAATTGCCTCATGGATTCAGGAGCTTCCCACAACCTTATGCCCAAAATAGTCATGGAAGAATTGGGACTGGAGGTGACGAAGGATTACCATGATTTATACTCTTTCGATTCAAGGAGGGTGCAATGCCTCAGAGTCATCAAAGACTTGGTCGTCTCTTTGTTTCAGTTGCCAATGAAAAGTGTGGTCATGGACATTGTAGTAGTTGATGTTCCTCTCAAGTTTGGCATGTTGTTGTCAAGATATTGGATTAAAAAACTTGGAGGAACATTACAAATAGATCTCACATATGCTACAATTCCAGTCTTTGGAGGGGAACACAGGAGGTTGTACAGAGAGGCCCAGCTGGCCTACATTGTTAGTGATGAGGCAAACCCCACCAATCACCCTATTTTTGCACTAGAGACTGATTTGGGATTTAGTTTGTTGCAGCTCACTGATGCTCCTGAAACCCCTTTTCAAGTTAGAAGGCAGCCCCCTTTCAATCATGAGATGCCTCCTCCAACCACCTCTATTTGGAAGATGTTTTTTGATGGGGCTTCTTCTATCGAAGGCGTCGGCATGGGAGTGGTGTTGGTGTCACCTTGTCAGGAAACCATGCCCCTGTCATTCAAGCTAGAATTTGAAGCCACCAATAATGTGGCAGAATACGAAACTCTGGTTATGGGTTTAAAGGCCGCAAAGGAGATGGGGATAGAGGAGATAGTGGTGTTCGGAGATGCTGAGTTGATTATTCAGCAAGTTAGAAACGCTTATCGGGCCAAGCATCCTTGAGGTGTGGTACTTGATTGACAATTCCCTCTCAGCTTTCAACATCTCTTTTATTCCAAGGGAGAAAAACACTTTGGCTGATTCGTTAGCCGTTTCGGCGAGTCTGTTCAGGATCCCTCTGTCTCCTAAGAGCAAATATGATGTTGAGATAAAATATAGGTCATCTGTACTGGACAATGTCAGACAATGGAAGGTATTCNAATTGCTAATCACCAGATTATTCAACTTCTTAGCAATCACATTCTGAAGGGACTAGTCCCTTTAGAAAGATTGTTCGATGGTAATGATGTGGCAGTAAGGGGTGAAGTTTTGAATGAAGATGTCGATTCAACTGAGTGTAACATTGGCACACAGGAGGAGCCTAAATTTGTCAGATTGTCAAGCAGCCTGACCAAAGAACAGAGAGCCAAATATACTGAGATATTAAGAGAATTTGTTGATGTGTTCGCATGGACTTATGAAGACCTCAATACATATGACACGTCTGTCATTGAACACAAGATCCCACTAAAGGAGGAGGCTAAACCATTTAGGCAGAAGTTAAGACAGATAAATCCCATGTTGTTTCATGTCATGGAGAGAGAAGTAAGGAAGTTGCTAGATTCCCAAATCATTGTTCCCTTGAGATATTCTGAGCGGATGGCCAATTTGGTCCCGGTAAGGAAGAAAAGTGGTGAAATCAGGCTCTGTGTTGACTTCAGGAACCTGAACCGAAGCTCAAAGAAAGACAACTATCCCTTGCCTAACATGGAACACATATTGCAGAAGGTAACTGGTGCATCTAGGATATCCATGGTTGATGGCTTCTCTGGGTATAATCAGATATCAGTCATGCCCGAGGACAGAGAGAAGATGACCTTCACCACTCCCTGGGGGACATTCATGTATGCCAAGATGTCGTTTGGACTTATGAATGCAAGAGCGACTTTTCAACGAGATATGGATATGGCCTTCATAGGAGAGAAAGACCAGTTTGTGGTGATCTATCGAGACGGCATCACAGTCTTCTCCAGGTCTGATATGGAGCATTGTTGTCACCTAAGGAAGGTTTTCCTGAAATGCCGGAAGTTTGGCCTTTCTTTAAATCCCAAGAAGTCTGTTTTTGATATGAAGGAGGGTAAGTTGTTAGGCCATATAGTATCAGCAGAGGAAGTGAGGATTGATCCCAACAGGGTAGAGGAAATTCAGACCCTGTCACTTCCCAGATCTAGGAAGGAAGTTCAGGCCTTTTTGGGGAAGATTAATTTTCTGAGGAGATTCGTCTCAAATTTTGATAAGTTGGTGAAACACATCACAGCCATTCTCAGGCAAGGAAATGAAGTAAAATGGACTGCCGAGCCTAGGCAATATTTCATCCAAATAAAAAAGGCTTTGACTGAGGCACTTGTGCTAATCATTCCTAGCTATTCCAAGGATTTTCTAATTTTTTCGTTCTCTTCTTTTGATACAGTAGTAGCAGTCTTGTTGCAGAAAAACGAGGAAGGTCGAGAGAAGCCCATTTCCTTCTTCAACAAGGCATTAAGAGATGCGGAGATTAGGTATGAAATCATGGAGAAACAAGCTTATGCCTTAGTGAAGGCTCTCAAAGCTTTCAGAGTCTATGTCTTGCACTCAAAAGTGACTGTGTACATGCCTTCAGCATCCGTGAAAGATATCCTTATACAGCCTGACGTAGATGGAAGAAGAGGTAAATGGATCACCAAGATTTTGGAGTTTGACCTAGAGATAAAGCCCACCAAGTTGGTTAAAGGGCAGGGTTTAGCCAAGTTGTTGGTTGAATCCAATTGCAGGGCCTTTGGGATTAGATTCATAAATACTTGCTCAGAAAATCAGCCAGCTGAGTCGTCTAGCAAAATCTCTCACGATGGCTCATCACTAGCAGAATGCACCTGGTACCGAGACATTTTGTACTTTCTGCAAGAGCTGAAGCCTCCTGATGGAATGGGTAAGAGTAAGGCAAGAGATTTAAAGCTCAAGACGATAAGGTATTGCCTCATTGACCAATTCTTGTACTGGAGAGACCCCCTAGGGGTGTTGCTGAGGTGTTTGAGCCCACAGGAAGCCCAGAAAGTTATGTTTGAGTTCCATGGTGACCTTTGTGGAGGAAATCATTTTTGGAAGACCACAGCTCACAAAATTCTTAGGGTTGGGTACTACTGGCCCACCTTGTTCACTGATATCTGCAAAGAAATTAGAGCTTGTATCAAATGCCAAAGGTTCTCAGGAAAGCAGCAGCACAACTCATTGCCACTAAAGCCTGTGGTAGCTTCAACACCTTTTCAACAATGGGGGTTGGACTTCATTGGGGAGATTCATCCTCCTTCAAGTGGCCAGCACAGATGGATCCTGACTACGACAGACTATTTCACTAAGTGGATAGAAGCGGCCCCCACCAAGAGTGCTTCTCACAAGGTTATTATCAGCTTCCTGGAGGATATCATAGCCAGATTTGGCTATCCCAGCAAAATTGTCACTGATAATGCTGCTTCTTTCAAATATGAGCCTTTGATTAAGTTCTGTGAACAGTTCAAAATTTCACAGATTCACTCCACCCCCTATTATCCTCAAGGAAATGGACTGGCAGAGTCTTCCAATAAAAGCCTAATCAAGCTCATCAAAAGATTGTTGGAAGACAATAAGAGGGCCTGGGATTCAAAGCTCAAATTCACCCTATGGGCCGATCGAGTGACAACGAAAAGGTCCCTGGGCACCTCACCTTTTCAACTGGTTTATGGGACGGAGGCTATTTTTCCCACTCAAATCGCGTTACCTGTAGCGAAATTCTTCCAGGATCTTGAAGGAGAGCTAGACCATATGGTCAGAAGGATTCATCAAATAGTGGAGGTGAAACAGATCAGGGAATAGCTGATGGACATGGCCCATAGTCATCAGCAGAAGGTCAAGCAGAATTTCGACAAAAAGGTCACAAAGAAGGAATTCGAGCTCGGGGATTTGGTGCTTTAGTGGGATGCACCCAGGCAGGATAGGGGCAAACACAGCAAGTTTGACGCCCTCTGGATCGAGCCCTTCAGGATCACTGAAGTATTCTCGAATAACACTTATAAATTGCAGGACTTGGAGGGTGATGAAGTTTTTAATGGCCCAGTAAATGGGCATTTCCTAAAAAAATGTTTTGTTTGAGCCGAAGGCGGCCCCTCGTTTTGTAAATATTGTCCTTTTAGTTGTTTATTTATTTATTTTCGGCATAATAGATGACTCCATAGCCCAACAGCAAGGCACTGAAGCCGCAAATGAGTTCTTAGAGCATTGCAAGGATGACTCTATCCCCCATGGAGCCTAATGTTAGCACAAATTCTTGCCAGTTGGCATTTCCTTCCGGTTTCGGGCCCCTGGTGTAAATGCATAGAAGTGGGATTTGAAAACCGATCGAGTGTGTTTTATTCAAAGGCCGCAGCCATGAGCGCCAAGCGCAACCCACAGAAGAATCCCATTTCGGGTTTAAAATCCAGTGAGCGGGCACTTTGTCTTTCAACAGCGAAGATCCATAGATGGGGCAGATCGACGGCCATCGGGTAAGTTTGGGCCGCTGAGTTGCACATGGTCAAGTGCATGAGCTCATCTCCTATGGCCAAAATCACGAAACGATCAAGCCATTTCAGCATTTCGGCTACCGGGACTTCGAGAGAACAGAGGGTCTCATCCTTTCGCTGCATTTCAAATCCCTGAAGCCCGAAACGTCGAAAGGCCTGAAACACCGAAAGGGTCTAGGCCAGAGGCGGTCCCACATTCATTCAAGTGTTGATCTAGGTCGTCCATCCAATGGGACGTGTGGCGCACGATCAAGCCATTTCGGCATTTTGGCTACTAAGACTTCGAGAGAATAGAGGGTCTCATCCTTTAGCTGCATTTCAAATCCTCGAAGCTCGAAACGCTGAAAGGGTCCAGGCCAGAGGCGGTCCCACATTCATTCAAGTGTTGATCTAAGCCGTCCATCCAATGGGATGCATGGCGCACGATCAAGCCATTTTGGCATTTTGGCTATCGGGACTTCAAGAGAATAGAGGGTCTCATGCTTTCGCTACATTTCAAATCCCCAAAGCCCAAAATGCCGAAAGGGTCCAGGCCAGAGGCGGTCCCACATTCATTCAAGTGTTGATCTAGGCCGTCCATCCAATGGGATGTGTGGAAAATGATCAAGCCATTTCGGCATTTCGGCTACCGGGACATCGAGAGAATAGAGGGTCTCATCCTTTCGCTGCATTTCAAATCCCCGAAGCCTGAAACGCTGAAAGGGTCTAGGCCAGAGGCGGTCCCACATTCATTCAAGTGTTGATCTAGGTCGTCCATCCAATGGGACACGTGGCACACGATCAATCCATTTCGGCATTTCGGCTACCGGGACTTCGAGAGAACATAGGGTCTCATCCTTTTGCTGCATTTCAAATCTCTGAAGCTCGAAACACCAAAAGGGTCCAGGCCAGAGGCAGTCCCACATTCATTCAAGTGTTGATCTAGGTCCTCCATCCAATGGGACGTGTGGTGCACGATCAAGCCATTTCGGCATTTCGGCTGCCGGGATTTTGAGAGAATAGAGGGTCTCAACCTTTTGTTGCATTTCAAATCCCCGAAGCCCAAAACACCGAAAGCACCTTTGAATATAGGCATAGGATCACAGCCCGTGGTCACCTGGGGGTAATAGAAAGAACTGTGCAAAGAGCCAAAGCGTTGGGTTTAGCTGCAGAAGGGATCACCGCGTTCTCCAGAGACCAGTTTAGCTTGACCTCGATCTTGGTCCTTGCTAAAAATAAATGAAGGTGGATGGAGGTAGTTGAAACCTCAGCTCGCTCATTAAATGCAAAGCATGGAGGTTCCAGCAGGTAGTCTACCTGAGATGGTCCTGTATGTTGGTTTTCTCCAAAGAAGCCATGCCGAGTTCTCGTCTGAACAGAGGAGTCTGCACACGTTATTTTAGCCTTAATG